>APFE031553988.1:0-42029 GCA_000404065.3 Pinus taeda | reverse complement strand
TCACATTCCAAAACCTAACCCTAGAAGATGAAACGCCAAATTGTGGGCCCCGTTTGGGTAAATTGGTACATCAATTTCCCGGGGTCATAACTTTGGCATACGATCTCTGTTTGACACGTATGAAATCTCGTTAGAAAGATCTATCCGAGAACTACCACTTTGGGAAAGGCAAAATTGGTCCATGGACCCATGTTGCCCTCAGATTTCCCAAAAAACGTCGTTTAGGGCCTCAAAACGGCTCCGGAAGTTCAGGACCCGAAAAAAACTGCTAAAAATAGTAAATTGTGCTACAATTGCGGAAACTGAAAAACTCAAAGAGACAGTTGCGGGGGTCCAAATGGGATAGGTGGGTGGCCACCAACATCCACCTGGATCACCCCAACTGCTGCAACGCTGAAGAAACAATGCATCATTTATTTGTAGAGTGCCCATTTGCTAGCGAATGCTGGAGAAAGCTATCCCCTCTTGGCAACACAACTTGGAATCCTCAGCATAGCATAGCCGAGACAATTTATATCTGGAAGAAAAGCTGCCCTTGGAGAGAAAAAATGAGCAGTTTGGCGAAAAGAGTCTGGGACACTCTCCCTCATACTCTGCTGTGGCGAATTTGGCTAGCCAGAAATTAAAAAAAAAAAAATTCCAAGATAAAACTCCCAATGTACGAATCACTTGCAGCAAAGCGAAAAGCCTGGCCCAGGAAGCAATTGCAATAAATACCACAGGGAAAATCCAAGCAACAGATTTCACAGTGGAGGAACGAACTTTTATCAGCTATATTTTGGAAAGGCAACATCATATCCAAGGCAACTTAATGAAAGACACCATGAACAAAAAGCAGAACAGATCATGGGAAATTAGACTTCAAGAGCAAGATTTTAAAAATTGGGCACAAAGGAACAATTGCCATTCTCTTTTGTTCGATGGGGCCTCCAAATCAAATCCAGGCTTAGCTGGAGCAGGGGGTCTAATCCTTAATGAAAATGGGGAACATATTCTCATCTATGAACGGAGCTTAGGTAAGATAACAAATAACAATGCTGAAGCCTTGGCTTTGTATCAAGGCCTCATTCAAATGAGCAATCTGGGAATCAAAAGAGCTAAGGTATTTGGGGATTCCTCAATCGTCATTCGCTTAATGATTCACCATAGGAACTCACCCAACACCATACTGCAGCAAGTCATCTCTCGTAACCGGCTCCTTCTCCAGAAATTTGAAGAGATTCAATTTTTCCATATCCTCCACAATCTAAATAAGGAGGCGGATGATAGAGAAAACAAAGCATGCGGAAGGCAAGTTGGGACCCTCAGATGTAATTCTTCTGAGGTCTATCAACCTATTCCATGATGACAAAATCCATCAGCTGCGTCTTGTTCAACACCTTTAATGAAGCATGCGAGACAGGTATGACGCGGACCGACAATAGGACGAATATCTGCATCTCTGTTGCAGAGCATCAAGTAACAATCTTCTCCTTAAGTAATATCGACAAACTAATCGACGGCGGCATAAGATCCGATTGCAGGCTGAAACAGGATTTCTTGCAGCTCAGTAATCTTCCCGTGATCTGTCCTTTTCTCATCTGATCTCTCTCATTACATCGGGCTATTTCAACCCCCTACCTCCAGCCTCTCAACACTCAGTTGTATGTTCCTATTCTTGAAGCTCTATTGAGTTGCTGCGCTCTCTGTGTGCCTGCGTACGCAGTATTCTCTCTTTCGGTGCCTTCGAAGCGGTCCCAGTCGAGCCTCTATCACCTAGCTCGTTCTAAACCCACTCAGGTATATCTCTCTTGAAGCGTTTTCTTCTCCCTTATTGACACCCTCTGTTTCCTCTTACTCTTCAGGCTTGCAGTCTCTTTGTTCAGCATTTACAGTACCCCTTGCCATTGGCAAGGATCGTTTGACCATTATCATTGTTTCTCTGAGCGGCTGCTTCAACAGTGTTTAATCAGCTGCACCATCTATTGTAAAATCGCCCAGGAGCCCCTGTTGCGCTGCACTCTTGGCTTTCACCTCGGCAATCCTCGTAATTGCTGGAATCTCAGACTCCTGGCAGCGCCCCACAGAATCCTCAGTGCCCCCTTCTCCGCTTCCACACATATCGCCTCAGAGCACCCCACCTTTCCTCTTGAGATTTACTGCCCAGCCCCAAGCCATCTCTCTATAGCTATTATGGCCCGCAGTGAAGATTGTCTGCACTGCGCAGATCTGCAAGCTGAGCTCGAAGAAGTTAGGACTCAGCAATCCATTTTGGAGGAGTAGCAGAGGATCTTAGAGTCTAGACTTGAAGAGCAGAATCGTCGGTTAGAAGATCAGAATCGAAGGATTGAAGACCAGAACTGTATCATGAATGAAAAATACAGGGCTGAAATTGACCTTTTCTTGCACAGAGTCTCCTCTTTGCAAGAACAGTTTCGCCAACTTTCAAATCGCTGTAGTCATGCAGAAGAATCGATCTCTATCCTGCAATACATGATGGAAAAGAAAAATTCAGTTGCAACCAGTTCTTCGAGTGACAAGCAGGAAGGAGTAGACAAGCAGCCAGAGGAGTCCACCGCAAGACAAATTCGCCATATAGTCATAGATTAAATGTTCTGCAAATGTCTTTTCTTGTTGTTTAAATTTGCAAGAAGCTATAGTAGCCAAGTCATAGTTCGTTGCAAAAGCAGTAGGAAAAAGATCAAGAAGATATTCCCTTTTTGTAAATCTCTTGGTCAAGTCTGCCACTGGCATCCAATGTATCTAATGAGACTGAAGTCCCTTATCTTTTTCAGCCACTAATACAGCAACCGAATTTGTCCAAAAAAAAGAAAGTAGAATGTATATGTTAATATTATATATAGAACTGAATCTATATAAAGTAATTTCACATTTAAAATATCATATATTTTATAATATATATTACTATATAATATTTATATATTAATATATATATATTAAACACCAAAAAGAATATTATAAAATAAAAATGTGATTGTAAATTTTTTCAAAAACTTAAACAAACTTTGTAAATTATTTTCAAAAGTTACACATGAATTAAAAGTCAAATATGAATTTCACACACTTTTTCCCACTGGAAAAATCGTAATTTTTCATTAAAACTTTGAAAAATTACATATTGTAGATGTGATTGCATATGTTGTATCATTCTAGCCTCTGAGGACTTTTTCAAAAATTACCAAAAAACTATATACCTTTCAGTTCACCATGCAGGGTGTTCATTCAAAAAACTGTAATAAGAGTTTGTTTATAAGCCTACACATATGCCACGCAGGGCATTTTGATCCACATAAATATGTCCTGTGAAATAAAAATATATGCATATTCAAAATTTACATTTCTTAATAATAGACATGATAACCAGTGTTCAAGGGCTCTCTGCCCTGTGATAGTGTTGATCTATGTATGGGCAATGGTAGTAGCGGTATTCATTTGTCCCCCGCTGTTCCTGGATCATCCACTCTCCTTTGGGAAGTATCGTGGCCTCCTTGGATAGCCTGTCAGCACAGCTATTATGTTCCATGTAGATATGATTGCAAGTGATGTCATTAAATTGAGCCTTGAAAATATTAACTTCATCCAAAATATTACTGAGTGTGTGTATGTGACAAGCAGTAATATTATTGAACCAATCTATGATGATCTTTGAGTCTCCATAAATGTTTATGTTCATGAAATGATATCCCAAAGAGAAATGTAGAAGGTGTCGAAGGGTAATGAGGTCAACGAAATTATTAGTTCCAACACCTAACCCCATCCTCACTTTAGAGCAATGTTGTTCACTTATGTATAGGATAAATCCCCCACCACATCCTTGATGATATGCTGCACCATCGAAAAATGCCCACGGTGTGTTTTTATCAATGTGAGGAGGTGCATGAGGTCTGCAGGCTCTAGGTTGTTGTGGATCACGCATCTCATTATATGTTGATACAATACATGTCGCAATGTGTGGCCAGCACACAAGCCTGTTGTCGAAGATAGAGCGGTTCCGGGCCAGCCAAACATATCAACTGATAATCAAAGGTAGGCTTGGTAGTTTGGATCCCTTATGTCGATTAAACCAATATTCCCAAGCACTGTCAAGATCGTCGCCTGCCCCCAGTGAAATGAATAGAAGAAGATATATTGTGCCAGAGAGTAATCAAGGCATAGCAATTCAAAAAGAGATGTATAGTCGATTCAGATGAAGTTTTCTATAGGGTACACCAATTTGGGCCATTAAATGATCTATGAGTAATATACTCTCCTGTAGGCACTTTATCTATAAGAATACACTAGAAAAACAATCTGGTCCGAGGAGGTGCTGTAAGTTTCCAAATTGACTTCCACCAAAAGGTAATCTGTTCCAGCTTTTTGTGGGAGATCAAGGATAGATACCCTAACTTTGGAGAGTATATACCATTCTTCGTGGGACACCATATAAGTTCATCAGGTCCCTCTTTAATCTTGATATGCGATTTAGATAGTGCAAAGATATATTCATTCCATTCCTAGTGCCAGCATGGAGGTAATTCAAGCTGCAGTGCAGATTTCCATTCTTGGGAAAAAATACAGGTGTTTTGTTGATCTGTAATATTTGCAATCACCTTGATCTCATGGGAATGTAGATGCTATATGAGATCTCTGGGCAGCTAATATCTTCCTCCTCCTCCAACCCATGGATCCAAGCCTATGCGGACCTTTGATCGATCATTGATTCACCAAGCAAGATTGTCCCTGATACGAGGGAGAGAAAGAAGGAGTGCCTTCCAAACTATTGAGATGCCTAACTTTGGCCAACTTTGCAATCGGACCCAGTCCATGATGTGCAGAGGCCAGATATACTTATGATAAGAAATGGTAGTCCAAAGGTTCTGTCCAGTCATCAGGGTCCAGCCCATTTTTGCAACAAGGGCTTGTGCAAATAAAGGGAGATCTTTGAGCCCCCAACCGCTCCATTTCTTAGGCAATGTAATCTTCTTCGAGCTGACCCATGCAAATATCTTTTTGTCCTAATTCCCATTCTAGAGGTATCTATTGCATAGTTGTTGTATACGAGCAAGGATATTTATGGGTATCCAAGCAAGTGCCATCTAGAAGACTGGCATAGCCTGCAGAACAGATTTAATCAAAACGAGTCTGCCTGCCTTGGATAGATATCTATGACTCCAGATGGACAACCTTTTTTCCAATTTGGTAACTAGCCAAACCCAATCTGCAATCTTCTGATTAATAGGCTTTAACCAGAATCCCAAGTATTTGAGACCCTTGTCCAGTGGATGGATACAGTAAGGAAAAAGCTGATGAGCAAAGTGGGACTCTTGAATGGAGGTTCGGGCAAAGACGATGGTAGATTTAGAATGGTTGGCTAGCATCCCGATGGTAGATGAAAAAAGAACGAGAATTTTGGAAAAGGTACGAGAGTCCCGGATACTACCATCAAGGAAGATGAGAACATCATCCACAAATAGAAGATGAGTAAGAAATCAATCACCTGACATCTTGAGTCCACAAAGATCTCCATCCCGCTTAGCTGATGCAATCAAGCGACTAAGTCCATCCATTACAATCAAGAAGAGGAGGGGAGAGAGTGGGCAGCCTTGTCTAAGCCCCCTCTCTGAATGCAAGAAATGAGAAGCAGAGCCATTAATGAGGACACTAAAGGTAAGAGAGGTAATGCAAGCCATAATCCAAGTGATGAAGTGATGGGGGAAGCCCAAATGGATAAGGAGCATCTTAATATAAAGCCAACTGACATGGTCAAAGGCTTTTGCCAGGTCTATCTTGAGAATAATGCCCTTATGATTTCTAGTCTAGATAGAATGTAATGCTTCTTATGCTGATCCAATGGCTTTGTGAATCTGTTGATGTTTAAGAAAAGCAAATTGCTGAGGGGCAATATGACGGGAGAGGATCGGCTGGAGTCTGTTGGCAATAATCTTGGAAATAATTTTGTACAGACAATTTCACAAAGAGATAAGCCTATAATCATCGAAGGAGGAAGGAGTATTGGATTTTGGAATGAGGGCAATGAAAGTCGAATTGATGGCATTGTACAATGATCTGGATAATCTGCATTCTTCCACAACTTGCAAGAGATCCTGTCCTAGAAGGTCATAAAATGCAAGATAAAATTCTATGGTCTGGTCGTCCGGGCCCGGGCTCTTATCCTGCTTGAACCATTTTAACATGATTTCAAGTTCACTAGTTGTCACCGGTGCGTATAGCCCCTCTGCCTCGTCCTTATTAACAAATCTGGGAAAATGTCCAGCCACATTTATGATGTCAGCAAGATTTGAACCATGAGGGCTTTTATATAGATTCCTGAAGTATGTAGAGCCAAGGTGGGAGAGTTTGTTGAAAGATTCAACAACTCCCCCTTCAGGTAGAGGAAGATTCCAGATGGTGTTTGATACCTTTCTTTCTTTAGCATAATTCTGGAAGAATCTAGTGTTGTCATCCCTAGCTTTCAACCATATGGCCCTACTCCTTAACCTCAGGGTTTGCTCTCTCTCCTTCAGAATTTGAGCCTACTGGTTCTCTAACTCAATCAAGCGCGACTTGTTTTCAGCTGAAATAAACCCCAAGATTCTCTCATCGAGCAAAGTGCTCAGCTAGGATTCGATGTGGGCTAGTATTGAGTTCTCCCTCAAATGCTTCTCTCTAGCCCAATTAATAGAAAGATGCTTGAGCTTGGACAGATTATTACAGAACCCTTTAGCCAAGGAATGAAATCTATTAATCGGATTGGCAACCCAGAAGTCTATAATCATGCTAATGTAGGCAGGGTCTTGTAACCAAACATGGTTGAATTTAAAAGGGGCTTTCGGTTTAGGATGAGGGCCCAAAACTTCTAGATAGATTGGGGAGTGATCAGATATGCCCCTCGAACAAACCCATTGTTTGTAGTGATGCAGATGCTGCAAGAGGGGGCCTTTCATTAGAAATCTGTCGAGTCTTCACGCTAGTGCAGCTTCACCCACCCTCCTATTCCTCCATGTAGGGAGGGGTTTATTCATGGAGACATCCACAAAACTATACTGCTCCAGAATATTTGTCATGAACCTCGAGATAGAATCCACTTGTGCCATAGACCCCCAAGATTCACAGAAACCCATGGAGAAATTAAGGTCACCTCCTAAGATAATGTGATCAGAAGAAAGGATCGAGAGGTTTACCATATGCTGCCAGAAATTCTCCCTCTATTGACAGGGTCCATAAATATTGACAACCCAAAGGTTGGTTCCAAGGTCGGCTGAGAATAAATCTATATCCATGAATCCATGGCCTCCCCACGATGCGGAAACCCTGATGGTGTGAGGATTGTATCCAATGGCCAGTCCTCCAGATCTCCCCACAATATCCATTGCCAAAAAGGTCCATTTCGAGGAAATAGATTACAGAGAGTTGGTAATGTGTTCTACCAAACCTAGGGTTTCTTGAAGCAAGATGATATCAATAGGATCAACCTCAAAGAGTCTCCGCAGGGCTAGTTTCTTGGAGGCACTAGCCATGCCTCTGCAGTTAAAAGATAGACACTTCATGGGGGAACTCCGCTTGAGGTGTTCAAAGCTCTAAGAACCCCATCGAGAGTGGATTGAAGACCAGAGGCTACTTCAGCCCCAACACGCTTGATGACTTTGGAGAGATCATATTTCCTCCCCTGAGATGTCAAAGGAACCGAATCGGGTAGAGTAAGACCCAGTCTAGCATGTCGAATTGGAGTACCGCTAGCTAGGGTTCGGGAACGAAGATAATAGTGATGAGATGGTGAAACCCCGGAGGATGATGGAGAGGTGGAGGAAGTTGAGAGCGAATGTAGTGAGGGGGCGGTAGTGGCAATTAAGGGCGGAGGCGACATAGTGCAATGTGCCATGGATGTGAATATGGAAGATGTAATAACATATTAACAAAATGCATTTGATGAGGTAGAAGAGGTCAAAGGAGTACTCAAAGCTTTTGCAACTTCAACAGCTACTCGAGACCTGGTGAGCAGCGGCGAGATCGATCTGTGCACAGCATCCTCCGCCTTTTGGAGTTGGGTGCTTGCCGGAGGAGTAAGACCTTGCGCGGGTGAGCGCGTAATGACCGGCGAGTCAATCATGGATGCAACGAGTGATGCTTTTGGAGTGTCCTTTGATTTTTTTGAGAAGAGGGCAATCTTTGAAGATATGTCCTACCCTATGGCATCACTGGCAACGGAATGGAACCCCTTCATAGTCCACAATCTAGACCATGATGAACTTCCCCCATTGTAAAGTAATCTTCTCCTCCAAACCCTCACGAGTGTCCAAATGGACCAGAATGCAGGTGAGGACTCTATTCTTTGATTCCACAAATGTGCGATCATGGTCCAGATAGGTGTTGAGGGCATTATCAATTCTGATTAAGACTTCCTTGCACCAGTACTATAAAGGAAGCCCTGACAAGCGCACCCAGAGTGGTCCAACCCCAATATTCTCTCTCTCAATGTCGAACAAGGGACTCCATCGCTTGAGAAGGACCGGGGCCGTCTCAATATGCTAGTACCTGGTAAGTACCAAATCTGTATAGTTCTCCTTTGTAAAATGAAGAGCAAACCACCCCCTGGGAAGGATCTGTACTTCAGGCAGTTCCTTCAACAATCCACCCCATATCTCCTTGACCCATAGCGTAAGTCTGGTAGCCGAGTACGCCCTGCTGCGAACATGCCCAACAAGCACCGTGCTAGCCATGTATGTTGCCTCCCCAATTGCAGAGGTCTCACCAAATCGAATGGTGATGTCCTTGGAGGTTGCTTTCACACACTTGGTCTTTCTCTTGCCCGTGCGAGGTGCAGATGGGCGGTCCACTAATGGATCAAAGGATCCCTCCAAAGGAAAATTTTTAGCAGACTTTACCTTGACCGCAGGGGTCTCGAAACAGCCTGACGGCGAGTGAGCAGATAAGGGAGGGTTTGGAGCCATGGTGGAATGGATGTCTACAGGCAGCGCAGTGAAAAAAGCCGATATGGACGGATGAGGATCGAATGTGGGTGAAGGGGGAGTATTCGCAGTGAAAATGTGCAGGGTACTAGTTGATAAAGGAGGACAACCCAAGGCAGGGGATTTTATCGAGAGCGACCCGATGAGAGGAGGTGCAGAACAATGCCTAGCGAAAGAGACCACTGGCGATGATATAGGTGAAGTAGGGTCCGACGGAAAATTAGGGCCAGATGCCGGTGGGGTGAAGCTAGGGTTCCCAAAGATGACATAGTCCGGATAGGGATCCTCGAAATAATCGAGCTCTTTAACCTCCATTGTATCCCCCATATTCCAAGCCAGAAACCGACAACCAAAAGCGACGGACGAGGAGAAATGGAAACGGCGGGCTAAATAGTTAGTAGACAGGTACACTGCACCAATTGTCTGCGGAGTCTGCAGTAAAACCCTAGAGTTTTACCCTAATCCCATACGGAAAATGCCAGAAATCCTCTCCATCCTCTGCGACTCTACTTGCTAACCATATTATCATTAATAAAAAATAATTAATTAATATCTTTTATTATTTCGAATTTCACACACTTATTTAAAAAATGAAATTTCATAAATATTGAGATTTGATGTGTACTATTATGACACTTAGTGGGAAATATAATATTTTTTTATTTATTTATAATAAATTTTCATTATTATTGAGATTTGATGTGTCTAGTATTTTTGCTAAATATTGATATTTGATGTATGTACTATTTGACACTTGGTTGGCATATAAAATAGTAATTTTTATTTCTGAATAATTTCATTTATAATCCAAGAAATTAGTCATTATTTTATGAACCAATGAAAAATAAAAATTATAAATAATTTCAAAAATTATTTTTAATTTTAAAATATTAACTTTAAATAATTATTTTTTTCAAAACTTTTATAAACTTTATAAAATAATTGAAAGCCAAAATATTTTAACTATAAATTATTATAATATAACCTACCTATCCTCACATATAATAATATGAATGCATCACATAATTTAACGCATACTAAATAACTTGAACACATTATATGGAAAACACAATTTAAATGAAAAAATTATCAAATTAAAGTTAAATTCTAAATTTTAAACTGCTAGAACATGAAAAGGTGGGATAATAATCAATTTACCTAAGTCTCTTCCTTTTTGAGGAGACTTTGTTACTGCATAGAGAAAATAAAAAGTGAAGATGATTTTGCAAAATTCCAACTCTAACTAATCCACTAAAAGAATGTGAAAATGAAATTGGTTTGGTGATTTATTTTCTTCTACCCTACCTCAATGCACCCAATAGTAATACATGTCAGTGTGTTTGTATGTTACAAGTGCACTGCTCTACATGTTAGTGTGTTTGTATGTTCCAAGTGCACTGCTATGGTTGTAAAATTTCTGTATCATTGCACCATTTGATAATACACATTGATCACGTCTAAATTATTAAGCATGCCTTTTAGTTTTTGTAAATGATTTAAATAAAAAACGATATTTTATAATAGAATGTTTGTGCCTTATTCATTGCTTCTTACATAGAGATGCATCGATGCACTTAAGGTGTAAAAATGCACTTGTTAAAATATAGAATATGGTTTCGAGTATAGTGATAACAACAATACAATGATGAGTACCATATGGGAATGATTGATGTTTTTTAAATTTAACAAAAAAAAATAAAAAAAAATTATATAACAAAATGGCTAAATCTTAAAGACCAATGCTGATAAAAAAAATGTACTTATGATATGTTTTCCTAATGCATTGAATGTACTTATGATATGTTTTCCTAATGCATTGATAACAAGAGTGTGTTGTTGTGTCATATATGACGATATATGACGATGTAGGGATAATTTTTTTTGTAATATTTTAAAAATAAAAATTAGTATTATATAACAAAATAGATAAACCCCATTTAATGCATGTAATGTAAGAGCGAGTTGGTGTGTTTTCAGGTTAATGATGCACCATCCATAATTTGATTATGTCTTTTGGCGAGCCTATTGTAAGAATATACTAGTGCACCTTCTATGGGAGTACATAGACAATTTTTTGTAAACTTAAAAAAAAAAAGAAATATTTTATAACAAAATGTATAAACTTCATTCAATGCATTTTATATAGTAACGCATAGGTGCACTTACCATTTTACAATGCATAAAAAACAATATGCTTAGAATTGATTTAAATTGATATTTTATTATGAAATAGTAACACTAACGTCCAATGCACCTATAATGGGAATGCACTTGGCACTAGATACGTGAGTGTGGTTGGGCACCTACTATGATTTAAGTGCAACAACTAAAAACCTCAGTAAAACCTACAACTACCCACCTCCACTAGCAACCTCCAATATAAATAGAGAAGGGATAATTTCCGAGGGAGGTTTCTTAAAAACCTTTACTAGAATGTGTTTCTCTTGTGATGAATTGATTTAAAGATGAATATGTTCATCATACCTATTCAATAGCTATATGTAGATCCACAACAAGAAATATGTCATGTTGTTAAACAATTATCTAAATTTCTAAGCTTCTTTTCTCATATTTTTTAATCTAAACCCTAAATTTGTCTTCGTTAAGTATATATATCAAAATATCAAGTACAAATATTGTTACACTTGTATTTGTCACTGTAGTCCTCGACTGGAACTAAATGTTGTTGTTTTGCTTAAATCATGAGTTATAATTGAGAAATTTCTTAAAAAAAACTCGCCATCATCTGATTATGCTTTTCCTAAGGAGAAGAGTGATCATCCATGCATTACACATACTCAACTTGCAACAGGTCATTGGTTTCTCATAGACAACCCATGACCACCACTGAGATCTTCTAGATGTAAAGAGTTCCAAGGAGATCAATAAGTGATGGGATGGCCATAATGGATTATTAAGCATCGAATTTGTGCATGACTCGTTTTCACATAGTTCCCATGCCTTGAACCTATTCCTAAACTTCTCTACATTGTTATAAAGAAAGGCCCAGTTGGGTAAATTGGCTTTTAATACACTGAGTCTAAGACCTCACACTAGTGGAAAGAAATTCAAGCATCCTTTTGTCCTCATTTTCTATAAAGTTCAGTGTTGGGCATCCACAAAAATAGATAACATAATCGTAGGTGAGAGTCCATCATATTCTTGTTATGATACAAAGATATTGTTGCACTTTATGTTGTCATTGATGACAACAAGATGTCATTGATGTCAAAGGGGGTGTTCGAGACAACATCAATATCATTCATGACACCTAATGAAGCAGCAAGGCTCTCTATGAAGCAATAAGACAAATAGATCTCTTCTAGGTTCTCATGAAGGGAAGTTTAAGGTGCTTGAAGTTAGTTAAGTTTTTGATGCAGCCATGATGTCCAAATGGTCCTACAAACTAGATGGTTGCTTGAATCTCATCGATACCTTTCTAAAAAATGATATCATGCTCTGAAAAAATCCTCCTAGATGAGAAGTTATGTCCATTTGAAGTTTAGTAATAAATATAGGACCTAAACTAGATAAAAAGTAAACATCTCTTGAGCAAATCCATGGTTCAACATTATGATCAATGACGTATCTTTGACATACATGCATGACATTTAACACTATTAAATGCTTTGAAACTCTCCAAATTGAACGGATCTGTAAGTAGGGTAAAATAATTGAATGGTAGATGTGGTCCAAAGGTGCACGATGCTTAACCAAATCTATCGACACAACAACAAATAACATGTGGCATCATTTTTCATAATGATGATGTGGAGGCTTTGGATAAATGACATGTGGCTCTTTTGCATAATCAAAAACATAGTCAACATGACATGTTATTTGTTGACGTCCACAGGATGATGTGGCATCAGTAGAATGTGACACATGGTAGGAACAAATGGTAGCTTTGGATTAGTGAAAAGCCTGAAATAAGTGCCATGTGACACCACTCACTAGCCGTCACGTGGCATGATAACATCATCATGTGGGTGAATTTGGACCCCTAAGGACTCTATCACAAGGAATGGTCACATGGTTATGAGTATTTGATTTTTTAATTACGTAAGTGCTAGAAAAATTATCAGCCCATGGTTGGCTCTCATGAGCCATGAGACCACCAACCAAATATATATATATATATATATATATATATATATATATATATATATATATATATATATTATATATATATATATAATTATATATATTATATATATGAGCAACACTTGATTCTAAATAGAGCATGGTGAATGTGAATAAAAAAGTATTACAATAAGCTTTGTGTAACGAATAAATGGTTTCAAGTCTAGTCGGATTTGTTTGTTGGTTAAGTTTCTTTGAATTTTGAAGTGTGATGTTCATTGAGGGATCCGTGATGTTGTGATAGAGCAACAAATGACATAAGGTATTACACTACAAGTTTTGTTGAGTTCTAGTAAATGGACTTGTGGGCTCGTTAGATTGACCCTCGCGATGCAATGGCTACGATCTGATCTCAAACTCTACAACAAGGTTTGTTAGGGGCAATGATAGGCTTGGATCTATGAAAATTCTTGAATCTAACACATCAAAAACCCCTACTGCAATTACTGGTTTAACATCTCCTACTTGTTCTTTGCATTAACAAGTTATTTAATTACATAAACATCAATGTAAACATTATTGCAGCCTACACATGCATAGAGATCATGAACTTAAATAAACTAAGACAATAACACAAGGGGCATTGTTATTTTTGGACAATCGTCCCTGAAAAAACCCAATTCGGGAAAACCAGTGCAGCATATAGAGGGTTTCTATTATCAAGCATATTCTTGAATACAACTAGGATGCCGACTATGGCTCAAACAACAGAGAAAAATCATGGCAGAAGTACCTCTATCCCAAGACAGATATTCTGGCAAATTCAGCAACTTGATGATAAAACCCCATAGTGACCCAGTGGTTCCCAGTGCTGGACATCGATGGCTACTCCAAGCTCTGCGTTGCAATTGCGTCACTCCTTTAGGAGCTACGTCACCCCAATAATGAGCCTCCCTTGCTCAGAAAGTTGATTTTACTGATCTGTTCCTTCTCTGCCCCACAAGATCTTCCGAGCGCTGCCTCTAAGGGCCTACATCAGCCTCTATGGCTTCAGCGTCACCTGCGTCAGTCTTCTGCGTCAGCCCTTATGGCCTCTACGTCACCCTCTCACAGACTGTGTTGCCTATCTCAGCGTTGTTCTACCTCTCTCCTATGTATTCTTCGGCTTCAAACTGAAGTTCCCGTGCCGAACTGCCCCTCACTTCAACTCATATCACTAACTCAATTTTCTCAGCACACCTCACCTGAGAAAAATCGAACATCTTTATCTCTTGATGTATCTCCAACTAACCCTCAAGCCTCCTCTTTACTTTTTTTGTTGATGAATCAATGACCGTGATCTAATCTCTAATCAACGACGAAGATTAGAACTGGCTTGATCCTTGTCACTTAGAACCTTCTCACCCATATTTTTATTAATACACATTAATATTTTTATTTTCCTAAGTTTAGACTTAGGAACTCATTAAAAATGTTAATTATTTTAACAACTCCTCATCCAGGTGGAATTTCTCCAAACGATTTCTGGGTTCTGGAAATCTCATGTGTTCTAGCCCCTCCACCAAATATCGGAGCTAGAGCACATCCAATGCTACCGAAAATAAACACTCCCTCTTAGTGAGGAATGTGCTCTAGCAACAATTCTCAACATAAGTATTACATTGATCCACTGCATCGGTCCTCTGTGATGTTGATGCTTGGTTTGTTGCCCTTCATCCATTATATTATTGCTTCTTGTACTGCTTCGCATGATTCTGCCACTACCACTGCTGGTTTGTACTACAACTTCCTCTCAAAATGTTGCATCATGTTGCCCATAGCACTGCCACTGTTAACTGTTGCACTGCAACTCAGTTGTTGAGAAGTAAGCAACTAAAAACTCCCCAATCACTCAGATCTTGGTCAGTATGGATGCCTCGTGATGCTGAAGCTACCTCTATTGCTAATTTGTGCTGACAGTCTACTGCCACTGCGTTGTTTCTCTATGCCTCTCGCACTACTACAACATCCGTTGCGTTGCCTCAAACTTTGGCACTCTAGCTCTGCCATTGTCGCTACATCACACCTTGCTCCAACTGACACCCGTCATTTTGCCACTGTTGTTAAGGGATCAAATAGCCATATGTGATCCAAGAGTTTGGGCACCTCAAGGATCATGCCCCCACATGTAGTACTCTCGACTACAACTCCATATCACCCCAAGTCTTCTCGAGAGGTGCATGTGTACTCATGGCACAATCGTCATCCTCGCCTTCTTTGTCTGCTTTCGCCGAAACAACCTTTGACTTAGAAGCTTCTCCCTTGCCCTTCTTCCTAGGGCACTGAGTGGCATAATGTCCCATCTCCCCACAGTTGAAGCATCTGACCTTGGTGATGTCCTTCTTCTTCCTCTTCTACTGCACCCTACTGTCCCGCTGATGTGAGAGATGCATCCTCCTCCTCCTCCTTCTTGACCTGGGTTCCCTTGTCGCTATTTACTGCCTTGTTAAATCTCCTGAGCTCTTATTGTCGAAGAGTTGCCCACATCTCCTCCCAACTGGGGAGAGTTGCTCCGCCCAAAATACTTCGGACAAATGTCTCTAAGTCCTCAGTGACTACATTCAGGGTAGTCTTGATCATGAAATTAGGATCTGGTGTAGACCCCATAGAAGTCGACTGGTCGTGAATCCATTGCAACCTGAGAAGGAAGGGATCTATCTCCTCTCCTTTCTACATCTAATACTGTCTCAACTGATTTTATAATAGCATCTTCCATTGCATGGAAGAGACCTAATACAAGGTGGTTAGGTCTTCCACATATCCCTTGTTGTGTTCTTCTCAACAATATGTGGTACTACATGATATTTGACCCCATCTAGGATCATGCACTTAGCCTTAGCCTGGGCCTCCTCGTATTTATTCAATGGATCAACGTCGACCGATTCAACAACAACCTTCAAGGCATAGTCCTTGATGCGATGTTTATCTAGGATTGTTAGGATGTTGGCCTTCCAGATGAAAAAATTGGATGCTTCGTCCAATCTATCTTGATCCCTCAACCCATTCATTGCCATCTTTTCTCAAGAATAGGACTTATTCTCTACTCCCTCTCCTGTTTTCAATCTAGCAAGACTTGGATCTAGATTCCTTGGGTGCAAGAAACCCTCTAAGGAACAACTCCTCTCTAGAATCCCCCTGAGTCTTTATCTCCCTCTCGGAAATCTTCCGGACAATTGTCAAATCAATCCTCTCCAATCATCCTTTATTACTGCAACCCATATTTTAGATTTCTTGGCTAGAAATTTGTCAAGATAATGA
This sequence comes from Pinus taeda, assembly GCA_000404065.3. NCBI lineage: Eukaryota > Viridiplantae > Streptophyta > Pinopsida > Pinales > Pinaceae > Pinus > Pinus taeda. Next base: position 25,704 of record APFE031553988.1, on the reverse strand, counting down.
TTCCCTCTACCTTGGTTCAGTCTCCTTAGACATTGTTCTGCACCAACATAAACAACGTCCCATCGACTCCTCAAATCGAAATTTACTAAGCTCCCTTAGCCCCAGCAAGTGAAGAATTTGAGCCCTTTAGGCTCTATGCAATCATTGTGTGTGTTGGATCAGCTTCTCTTGGCCAACTACGTCAATCCTTCCTGGCTCAAAAAGATGACGTGGCTCTACGTGAGCCTGATCTGCCTCCCTTTGCCTCTGCGTTGGCCCTAACAGCTGACACAGCTACTGTGTGGGATCGTCCCAGCTACTGCGTCTCCCTCACCTGGCTCAAAGTGTTGTTGCAAGCATTGTTTCAGCCTCTGCATCACCTTCCTTGTACTACGTCACTCTTCCTTCTACCTCTTCGGCTCTGGAACAACGTTGTCACTCGGGACAGTTGCCTCTCTGCTGCAAATTCTCGGATTTCTCAATTGGTGTCTTCAGTCACCTATGATCTACAATATCTATGATATCATGTGAAAATTCCTGAACCTAACACATCAAAAACCCCTACTGCAATTACTGGTTTAACATCTCCTACTTCTTTACATTAACAAGTTATTTAATTACATAAACATCGATGTAAACATTATTGCAGCCTACACATACATCCAGATCACGAACTGAAATAAACGAAGACAACAACACAAGGGCACCATTATTTTTGGAAAATCGTCCCCAAAAAGCCAATTTGAGAAAATTGATGCAACATATAGAGGGTTTGTATTATTAAGTAGATTCTTGAATATAACTAGGATGTCAGATATGGCTCACCCAACAGAGAAAAATCTTGGCAGAAGTACCTCTATCCGGAGATAGATATTCCGGAAAATTCAACAACTAGATGATCAAACCCCACAGTGACCCAATTGTTCCTAGTGCTTGTCAGTGTTGGTTGCTCCAAGCTCTGCGCTGGAACTGTGTCTCTCCTCTACGACCTAGGTCACCCCAAAAGTGAGCCTCCCTTGCTCAGAAAGTCGATTTTACTGATCTACTCCTTCTCTGCCCCACAGAATCTTCCTAGCGCTACCTCTAAGGGCATGCGTCATCCTCTATGGCTTCTGCGTCATCTGCGTCAGTCTTTTGCGTCAGCCCCTATGACCTCTGTGTCACCCTCTCAAGGATTTCACTACCTCTCCCGGTATTGTTCTGCCTCTCTGCTATGTATTCTTTGGCCTCATACTGAAGTTCCCTTGCCGAACTGCCCCTCATTGCAACTCAGCTCACTAGCTTGATTTTCTCAACACACCTCACCCAAGAAAAAACGAGCTTTTTGATCTCTTGGTGTATCTCCAACTGACCCTCAAGCCTCCTCTTATACTTTTCCTATTGATGAATCAATGCCCGTGATCTAATATCTAATCAACGACTAAGATTAGAATTGGTTTGATCCTCATCACATAGAACCTTCTCACCCTTTTTTTTTTTTTTAACAAGATCGGTTACTTATATATTATAAAAACTTCGAGGACCATGTCCTATTACATATGAGAGGAAAAACAGGGAGGTGAGGATCCAAAATGGGTACGCAGACCCTTGATCCTTGTTGATGAAAACACGGAGAACAGTTTGAAAGAGGTAACGGCTATATTTCCGGACAAAAGAACCTACTAATAGACAAAATTTACAATGCATATATCCTAAGGTTGCTGTTGATTAACTGAGTCATCCGGCTGAGCTTCTTTTCTTGCGCTGGCCCTTGTCGAGGCTTCTGCTTGCATGCTCTGAGTTAAGGTCTTGATGTGGGAGATTTCTTCCTCCATATGGTTGCATCTATCCTTGAGGGCCTCAATCTATGCTTTCCGCTTCTCCAACTTCTTCCTTTTGGACTTGCTATCTACTTGAAAGTCATCCTTGAGTTCATTGAAGTGTTTGATGAATCTGGCAATAATAAAAGAATGGGCTTTGCACAGGGTGCATTCGCTGTTAGTAATGACTTTCTCCAAGGGATTTGCTGCTGGCTCGCGGGCTTCTTTCTGATCTGCCATTTCAAAAACTTGGGGGAGTGCAGCTAGGCCAAGCTACTGCTGAAGGGGGATACAGAGGGCGGAGGCAGCAGAGGGAAGAGGAAGGTGCTGAGAGGGGGAGAGCAGGGCGGAATTCCTGCTCAGGAGAGGGACAGAGAAGGTAATAGAGCTGATGGCAGCCTGGGGGTGAAATAAGTCTGAAGGGCGAAAGCGCTAAGACAAGAAAACAAGAGATTGATTAGTGCTAAAAGTGAACCAAGGATCGAAAATGCCAGAGGTTACCTCGACAGAAGGAGGGCGACCTCCACTCTCTGGCTGACTTGAAGCGACCTCAGAAGCTGATCTGCTCCGGATGAAGACTGAGACGCAAACCTTCACTGCACTGGCCGACTTGTGAGGAGAGAATGGGGGACTGCTGGATTTAAAGGGTGAAGAGGGGCTAGACAGAGGTTCCGGGCAGAGGGGCTTCTAGATAGTGAAGTGACTGAGAAGCCTGTCGAAGATTTTATTGCAGGAAAGAGCGATTTTGAAGTGAAGTCCACCTGGCTGGAGCTTGGAATTGGCGGCGAGGATCATGAGGTGCCTGGGCTCGTACCTGGACGAAATGACATAGGTAATGTCATTTACGTGGATCGAAGAGATGAAGATCTCTAAGGCGCAGTCGGAGAGATTTTCCAGGGGATTAGGGAACTTAGGGACAGACGCATATCGGGAGGAATGATTGCTGATGTGTCCCAGATTCTGAGCATTTGGGATGGGGTGGGACAAGCTAAGGAATTGGTTTGTCATAAATAATTTCGTTCTCTCTGACTTGGCCAGATGACCTACTGGTTGCCTTGCTGGCTTGACAGTCCGCCTCAGTGTTGTTAGCTCTCAATACATGTTTGAAGGTGGCGCCTCTTATTTCACTGATGTTGTTCGTGATCTGATTCTTAATATTGTTGAGAGCGATTTTCTTAAATTCGCCCCTTGAAACCATGACTGCTATAAGAATAGCTGAGTCTCCCATAATGATTGGATTTTGAATGTTTAGTCTCTTCAGAATTGAGGTACCCAGTAAGAGGCTGTATGCCTCGGCCTTGTTATTAGTCATGTTGCCCAAGCCCCATTCATAAGTTACCATAACTTTGCCCTGATGATCCTTTATAACTCCCCCTGCACCTGCTTTTACCGGATTATTTTTGGAAGCTCCGTCGAACTGGAGGGTAGGCCTCTTTTGATCTAATATCCATTGAGTGACTTCCTCTTTGGTGCCTCTGAGCTTCCACTCCTTCCTTTTCTGGAATAGATTGGAGGTAGTGTGGTTTCTTTTGTCCAAGCTGAGACTGAATTTGCTAAACCATTCGGTCTCACTTTTGTTCCAGCTTTCTTGGTTTGGTTGGGACATTCCATTGGCACTTATAGTCTCTGAGATGAGCTCTATTGTTTTTGCCAGGGTGCTGGAGATGCTGGGCTTCCGATTGTTGAAAATGCATTTATTTCGGTTGATCCATATTTGCCAACAGAGAGTTGAGGGAATGCTATTCCACAGTCTAATGATGAGATTCTTATTTTTCTTGGGGTAAGGGTAGCATTTTCCCCAATTTTTTTGAAGAGAAGTGATCTGGTCGGGTGTTTCTCCTCTACTTAGGGGGCTGATGATGAGCTTCCAACAGCTTTGAGCAAAGGGGCATTCAAGGAAAAGGTGTTGGCTGCTTTCTTCCTTGGCTCGACAAAGACAACATATTGAGGGACCAAGAATGCCTCTTTTTTTGAGGTTTTCAGCCGTAAGGATTTTACCTTTAAGAAGAGTCCAATTAAAGAACTTTACCTTCGGAAGACATTCTGATTTCCAAACCACTTTGTGAAGAGCCCAATTGTTGGTGACCATGGCGTTCTGGAGAAGCTTATAACCGTCTTTGACTATGTAATTCCCTCCATTGGGGTCCTAAACAAATCTGTCCTCTGTCAATTTGTTTATAGGGGCTGAACCTGAGAGGGAAATCTTGAGCTCAGTCCAAAGGTCCCTGAGGTCGATTGGAGGGGAGAGGCGCTTCCAGTCCTGCCAACTGTTATGATCCCAAGTGGAGATGTCATATAAGGAATTCAAGTTTTTTGTTTCCATCCAAATTTGGAGAGGTCTAAGGTTTTGAATTAAGTTCCTGGGTCTTGCTCCCATGAATCTATCTGCCCAGATGTTGATTCCTCTTCCACTTCCCAGCACTTTGGATATGTGATTTCTGAATTGAGGGAGGGATTTTTTAATGAGCTTCCAAACTGGAGTGAACTGCCTATCTACTATTGTTTCTGAGAGGATGTTAGAATTGGGGCCATTCAGATATTTCCTTTTGATGACCTCTGCCCACCATGAGCCTTTCCCATTGAGAATTCTCCATATTAGTTTGAATCCCATCGCCATGTTGGAGAGACTTGGGATTTTTATTCCTAATCCTCCTTTTTCGAACGGGAGGGTAACTTGATCCCATTTGACAAGACTGAATTTTTTGGAGTCCTGCCTTCCTCCCTGCCATATGAAGCTTCTTATGATTATTTCCATATGTTTATGCGTGCTTGCAGGAGCTAGAATGACTGCGAATTGATAAATAGGGAGAGCAGAGAGGATGGCTTTGATGAGGGTAGTTCTTCCAGCAAGATTGAGCCAAGTCATTCCCCAGCTCTGAAGTTTTCCTCGCAATTTTCTATGTGCTTCACCCAGATTTCTGACTTAACCGATTCTTTTGCTAGAGGCAGTCCCAGGTACATAAAGTAGCTCCACTTTCTTTGCGCTGGAATGTCAAGGATCATGGAAATTCTTTGCATGATTTGCAAGGGAACATTCCAAGTGTATATCTTGCATTTTTTGTTGTTTAATTTTCCTCCAGAAGCTGTTAGGAAGGAGTCTAGCGTTTTCTTGAATCTTTTTGCCATCAAGCTAGAGGCTCCCCCTATTAGGAGTGTGTCATCTGCAAAAAGCGAATGATTTATTCCTTTGGTTCTTCTTTCTATACTGATTCCTGTGATTTCTTTTTGCTTTCAGAGTTTTTCCAAATGAATGCTCAGAGTTTCTGCCATGATGATGTATAAGAAAGGGTAGAGGGGGCAGCCTTGTCTCAGTCCCGTAGTGCTTCTGAAATAGTTGCTTGGTCTTCCATTAATCAGAGGAGCTATCCAGGGATGAGTGATGCACTCCATGATAATGCTGATAAAATTATTGGATATCCAAAATTTCCTGAGGACTTCCTTCAAGAAGTAGTGGTTGACCCTGTCAAAGGCGTTTGCCATATCTAATTTGATGATCATGCCCCTTTCCTTCCTGCTTATGCTGCTGTGGATTGCCTCTTGAATAAGGATGACATTGTCCGTGATTTGTCTGCTTGGGACAAAACCGCCTTGGTTCTATGAGATGAGGAAGGGGAGCAGTTTTTTTAGCCTATTGGCTAGAATTTTAGTAATGATCTTGTAAGAGACATTACACAAGGAAATTGGATGGAAACGATCGAAGGAGAGGGGATTGAGATCCTTGGGAATGAGGGCTAGATGGGAGGATTTGATGTTGTTTCCCATTTTATATTTTAAGAAGACGTTTTTCACCATCCTTATGTAGTCTTTCTTAATAGTTTCCCAGTGGTTTGTATAGAAGGCCACTGTGAACCCATCAGGGCCTGGAGCCTTGTCTTGTTGAATGCTGAACGCTGCCAACTTAATTTCTTCTTCCGTGACCTCTTGATCCAACTCTCTGTTTTGCAAATATGAGATTTTTTTTTTTTTCGATTGGCCTTAGAAACTCTGCATTGTCCTGAGACTGGGGGTCTACGGATAAGAGGGATTTGAAGTGTCTGTAGTCTGCCTCTTTTATTTCTTCCTGGTCCCTTATCTCTTTCCCTTCTACCATGATTCTTTCTATTTGATTCCCTGCGCGTCGAAGCTTTAGACTGTTGTGGAAAAAAGAGGTGTTTTTGTCTCCAGCCCGGAGCCAAAGACACCGAGATTTTTTCCTTTGTTCCTCTTCGTCCATTCTGTTTTGCCTGTATAATTCCTTGTACATTTCGTTTTCTTTGAATTGATCCTCCTCTGTGTACTGAATGCTTTCTTTTTGTTGGTTCCATTGCTCTAATTGTTTATGGAGGTCTGTTCTTTTTTTGTTTTCCTCTGCTGCGTAGTTTCTTACCCACTGCTTGACAACTGATCTGAGAGAATTAAGTTTGGTTTCCCATATGTAATGGGGCGAACCAATGACTTCCTTCGCCCACTGCTCCTGTATCAGATTTCGAAATTCTTCTTTGCTGTCCCAGGCTTTGTTGTATTTGAAAGGGAGAGGCCCCAAGTTTCTTCCCTTATCGAGAGTTAAGACCACAGGTTTGTGATCTGAAGCGGAGCCTTGGATGATTTTGCTTTTGATGATGGGGAAGCTTGCAACTATTCCTTCTTGAACGAGGATTCTGTCTAGCCTATCTTTTATGTTGTTGTTTCCAATTCTCTTGTTACTCCAGGTGTACTTCCCATTTTGAGGAGGGATGTCCACAAGATTGTGAGATTGGATTATAGTTTCTAAGGAATCTCTTGAGGGATTTGCATAGAAATTTCCTCCTAGTTTTTCATCAGCATTCCTTATTAGGTTCAAGTCTCCTCCAAGGAATATGTTCCTTCCTTGAACTGTTTGAAGATCTGTGGTTATTGTGTCCCAGCATGAGGCTTTGTCCCTGTAATGGTTTGGTGCATAGATGTTATATATTGTGTAGTCCTCTTTTGAAGCTTTTTTTTGAATATCAGTTCTGACCCACCAGCTGTGTGAGTTTTGGTTTATGAGTTCCCATTTGTTTTTGTTCCATATGGTTCCTATACCTCCTGATGCACCTGCTACGCTTATTGCTGTACCTGAATAATTTTTGCTTCTTTTGGTATGATTTTGAAATTCTTGGTCAGAGATTTTGGTCTCCTGGATGAGGAGTAGATCTGGCTGCTCGAGTTTAAGAAGATCTCAGACTGCATTTGTTTTTAGGGAGGAGCCCATCCCCCTACAATTCCAAGAGACCAAAATCATCATTTACCATTTTTGGTGTGGATCCTGCTCTTCTCTTTCATCTTTTCCCCACTTCCTTTTGACTTATCTAGGAAAGTGTCCATTGGTTGCTGAGTTCCAGTGGCCATTTCTTTCGCTGCATTTTCATCCCTGATTTCTTTATTTGAATTACTACCTACTTTTCTAGGGGGATCAGAGGTGAGGTTATTTTCTTTTGTTTTGTTTCTGGTTAGAATTTGATCCACAGTTGGGGGAGGGGAGGGCTGGGGGAGAGAGAGGGGGGAGGAGATTGCTAGAGCATTGCCTCTGGGAGAAGGGGGCGGAGATATGGGGTCCTCTGCTGACAGAGATTCGAAGGGGTTGGATGATGAGGGGAAGGGAGGGGTTGAGCTAGACGGATGGCAAGGAATGGAGGAGTTTTCCAAGGGGGCCTTTGAGCTTGGGCCGGGAGGAGGATTGGGTTTTTTTCTTTTTGACTTGTTCCCATGCACCTTCAGAGATTTCAACATTTCCTTCAGATTCGTTTGTTTTTAATTTACTACATCTATTTGCGAAATGCCCATACTCGTGACATACCTTGCACTTGAAGGGTAGCTGCTCATAGTCAACTTGTTGTATGTGTGTCCACTGATCTACTTTGATCTTGATGGCTTTCGGCATTCCTTTCCCCAGATCTACTTCGACACATATCCTCGCACAAGCGTGCATGTTCACCTTTGGTTCAGATCTGTCTATGAATTTGCCAACAACGTTCCCAATAGCCTTGACTGATTCGTCTCCCCAGCAGTGAAGCAACAGATGAGGCAGGCGGACCCGAACCGGGACTGCATTTGGTACGTCCATTTCCGGATCGAAGTCAGGGGTCCATTTATTCAGGTATAGACCCTGAGAGTCCATAAAATAGGGGCCATTTCTGAAAATGAGATTCATGTCCTCCTTTGATTCAAATAAGAATGTGTAGAAGCCTCTTCCACAAAATCTGATTGCGATTTTCCCTTGCACTATCGAGTTCCAGTTGCGTTCAACCCATTTTTGGACTGATCTGGGAGAGGGCCAGAGTCTCGTGAACTAACCAACCAGACCTCTTTCTGCTAGAGAGATTGCAGCGTTCCTCAGGAGGGAAGGAGGAAGGGAAACTTCTAGGATTTCATCTAGTTTATTGATGAACTTGGATGCAGATGGGCGGATTTATGCTGCTGCATTCTCAGGGATGAGAGATGCAAACTGTTTCTCAAAGTCTTCAGGATCAGAAGGCGGGGGATCTAATCCAGCCATTGGAGAGCTAGATCACAGAGGGATCAAAGAGGGAGGGGGCTGCCGGAGAGGAGCCCCGGAGCAGGAGTTGAGCAGGAGGCCCAGGTAGAAGGAGAAGTCAAGCGAGGGCCCAAGCGGCCAAGGAACACGAGCCTAGCAGCAGAGCTGCCAGGTGAAGAGCTGGGGGCGCAATTCAACAACCCTAGGCAAACGCAGCAGCCAGGGCGCGCGCGCTCTTCCTTCCCATGATTCGGTGTTCACCCATATTTTTATTAATACACATTAATATTTTTATTTTCATAAGTTTAGACTTAAGAACTCATAAAAAATAATAATTATTTTAATGACTCCTCATCTAGGTGGAATTTCTCCGAACGATTTTTGGGTTCTGGAAATATCATGCGTTCTAGCCCCTCCATCAAATATCAGAGCTAAAGCACATCCAATGCTACCCAAAATCAAGAGGATCATGAGCTCAAAGGATATGTTTGCTAGCTTTTTCTTTCAACAGTATGGTTTTGCATAATGTGCAGAGTTTTGTTTTTGTGCAAAATTTGCATCATAGAAATCTTGTGATCTAGTTACAAAACAAGTTTTGGTTGTTATCAAGCTCGGGTGGTTAGTTTTACTTTGTTTATGACATGGTTGACCAACATGGGTGTTGTGGTACCTAAGAAATCATTTTGTAGACATCGTATATATTGGTACTGTTTATTTAATTGGTCACGATTATTGAGCCTGACACATTGATTCATATACTTGTGGTTAGTCAAGTATTGACACACATTGATGTATAGTTGCTTGTGGATTAGTCATGGGATCAAGACTTGCCTCCATTATTTTGAATTTGATTGTGTCATATCTTATTTAATTAGGGTGGCATCCATTATAATCTTCATTGAGAAAATGAGTTGGTAGGAAGTGTGTATTACACACTCAAGGTCATAGCAGCTGTCAGGTCAAATTATATTTTTTTTGTTTAGAATTGCCATTTTATTGAATGTTTAGTAGACCCATTGGTGGGAATTTTGTAGCATCGACACTAGAAAGTGACATTTTGTATAATGCACCTTGAAGGAGACCTTATGTATAATAATTATTTGATTATATAGTTTAATTTGGTTTTTATGGGTTTTGGGGCTCATTATTGGTCCAAATTGGATTACAAAAGGAGCTAGGTCATTAAGATCTTAGAGATGGATGAAAAAAAAGGTATGTAATGCCTTATTAACACTTATTTTATGGTTAGAAACACGCTTGCATGTTTTAAGGGGTTGCATAGGTTTTGGGTGTATGGCAAGAATAGTTTCCAGGAATGAGTTTCAGTGACCAGATGGATGAATTGATTGAAGCTAAGTATGGGTAGAAATATGATCGCTTGTAACAATCATTGATATGATTATTTATTGTAGTGATAGTGGCAGTAGGTTGTGATTGCAGTGAAGTTGGTCACAGGTTGTGATTACAGTGACAATGCTTGCAAGTTATGACAGTGATTGCAGTGGAAGTGGTTGGAGTTTGAAAATTGTGATTTTATTTATGATTCAATGATATATGATGAAAATGGATCTTGTTTGAAAATGAAATGAAATATATGTCCACAAGTAGTTGAAGAAGGAGGGTTGAGCCTTGAGTAGGTTTGAGCCCACTCATCATCAAGGTTGGTGCCTCAATGAGGTTAGAGCCTAGAGCAGGTTGAAGCCTACTCATAATTGAGGTTGGTTCCTCAATAAGGTTGTAGCCTACAATGAGAAACTTCTTGTATCTTTTGAGGTTGGTGCCTCAATAAGGTTGTAGCTTACAATGATAAATTTCTTGTATATTTTGAGGTTGGTTCCTCAATCAGGTTGTAGCTTATCACATGTGGTAGCTTGCATATCTTGGAGGTAGTTTCCTCCAACAAGTTAGGGCCTGCAAATATATGTAATAGATTGAAACATACAAATAAGAACAATTTAAGGTTTTCTCTTGTATGGGTTTCCATGTAAAATCTTGTGTCTCTTTGATGTGATGGCCTCTTGATTTACTATTGATACAATGATAGCTTCATGATGCATTGATGTGTTTATTAACATAATGCAAGTGGTTATAACTGGTTTCTACATTAATATTTGATGGAAAGTTGTAAATTGGTAAAATAGCTAACACATTGATTCAGCCTCCCCTCTCAGTGTGACCTTTGGGCTAACTATTTCCCTCACTTCATCGAACCAAGCAAGGGTTCCTAAGGAGGAGCTCAAGAAACCTTGAGCCAAGAGTGAAGCAAATACTCGATGCATTATTCATTTATTGTAAATATTTCACTAAAATAATATAGATTTAAGTTATTTTACCCCTCCAAATGTTGTATCAAACATGCTTGCTTAATCCACAGTTTAAGTCTAGTATATCTAATAGTCCTTGAGATATTAGATTAGATCTAATTACACAAATTTTCCCCTGAGGAAAAATCGTAATTTCCATTAATATTTGAAAATTACATGTTGTAGATGCTTGAAGAAGCATATATTGTAGGTTGTGAAGAAACACCATTCATATATACATTGTACAAAAAAACCCCATAGGGTATACTAATAGTATATGCATAATTACATATAAAAAATAATAAAAACATAAATTGTTTAGTGAAATATGTACTAGTTGTAGCTAAAAAAAAAACATGTAAATAGGCCATCTCGGACCCTATATTCTGTGGTCAATGTATAGACGATGATAGTACTAATAGTGGTCCATATCCTTTTGCTCCTGTATCGACGATAAACCTCGAGGCCGAACCGCAGCCTCCTTGGAAAGCTGGTCAGAAATCTGGTTGCACTCCTTGTGATTATGATGAGAAACAATGGTATCAAATTGGGCCCTTAATAGTAGTGCATCATCCAATATGTTCATGTGTGTGTGTGTGCATGGCAAGTAGATAAGTTGTTGAACCAATCTATAATAATCTTGGAGTCACCAAAAACTTGTAGGTTCCTACACTCTTTTTCTAAAGTAAATTGCAAAAGATGTTTGAGTGTGAGAAGTTCTGCAAAATTATTGGTCCCATTACCCAACCCCATCTGAATTTTAAAATAATTATTCTCTGATAGGTGTAATATAGCTAGCCCCCCCTCCCCCCCAAAAAAAAACCCTGATTTTGTGCAGATCCATCGAAATAGGCCCATGGAATGCTTTTGTCTATGACTTCAGGGGTGATGGATCTATGGGGAATTGGCCTATTATCATCAGGTATATTGGAGTAAATGGACAAGACACGGGCAGATACACGGTTCCAGAGAGGCATGATATTACTGAATATGTGTTTGTTCTAAGACAGCCAGATAGGCCAGATAGACTTTTAATGGGAGATTGCTAGCTTTGTGTGGCAGAGCCGATGACCACCAAGATTGCCAAGCCTCAAGAATTGTATTACCTTTCTATCTGAAATTTATGGAGAGAGAGGAGAGAATCAGGACCCAAAAATCCTTAATGATGGGACAATGAAGAAAGTGATGCTCAATAGATTCAGAGGCTTGTCAACATAAACAACACCAAGTAGGTCCATGGAAGGATCGCTTCATAAGGTTATCTCACGTGGGGATTTTGTGATGATGAAGGACGGACCACATGAAAAGTCTAGTATGGGGGGTGGGGGGGGGGGGGCTTTCAACTTCCATAATAAGCTCCACCACCAGTCGAGGACTGGTGGTTTGTGGGCAAAGTATATGACAGGGTATCCATCCTTTTACACACAATTATATTTAGTATGATATTTATTTGAGAAAGGCTTGATATTTGTCTTGTGTGAAAATAACAAGTGTAAGAGGCTATTAGAGGTTATTAGGAGCTAGGTCTTGAGAGATTCTTCACAAGGATACATTTTGACCATCATCAAGGAAATAGGTAACTATCCTCCTTACCAATTCGTTTATCATAGATTGTGTGTATGTATTAGATCTAGGTGAAACTCATAGTGATATATTCTATGGTTTGTCATTGATTAACAAAAGGATTAGTGAGAGGGCTTGCTTATCCCTAGGTAAGTCTCTATACAATATCTTGGAGCTCCATTAGGGAATAACTTAGTTTTTCTTCCTTTGTTTTAAGGGGCTTCCTTGGTTTTTTTCATCCTTATGAGGTCTTGTAGGCCTATGCTATGTGTTAGTTGACCTTGAGTACATAGAAGTATGAAATCCTTAACCTATCTCATGGTCATGACTATTTTATATAATATATGTAGTTGGCCACACCTTGACTATATATAGCCTATGACTAACGTCACTAGTTTCTTTTCGCAAGTTGGTGACCCATGGCCAATCCATTCTAGTCGCTCATAGATAAAGGCAAAAATATAAATAGGTCTTAAAGGTGTCCTTTTCGAAAAATTTCTATTGTCTACTCTTAGATATGATTGTATCTTAGCTTGGAGATGTTGCATGGAATTTGTAACTAAATCATGTACCATTGGTTATATGCTTCTTGTCTCTTTTGGTTCACCATTTTGATTTAGAAGCCTTACATAGCTTTTGATGTTTTTGAGCAACTTGCATTGGTTTTGCCTTGCAAACAATGATCTTGATAGAATTACAGTGCATCTTATTATTTGATTTGATTATATAGTGCATCTCTTTTTCATTTGAATCTCAAGTGAAATTTAAGAGTGTGCATTGCACAACCCTTTCTTTTCAAATTTTTTGGGTTTAACTAAGAATTTGCAGGGGGTATTTAGATTTCAATTTTGCATTTAAAATTGTTTTGGAGCATATTGGTAGTTGCATTTGGATTGTTATTTCAAATTTAAGCAAAGAAAACCTCTTTTCCTTCCCTATATGGTTCTCATTGAAATGAAAGAAGTGCATTGCTCGTGTTTTCATGTTTTGAGTTTCTTCAAATTGGAAAGATTCACAAACATCATTGAGTCCATTCCACTATCTCTTGAGTAATAAAAAACAAAATCACTTCGTTTAAAATCAATTAGACATTTCTTTTTAAAAAGCAGATGTTAGTATAGGACTTAGGGCCTCAGTGTAGGATTAGAGAGTGAACAATCCAATGCCAGAAAACCAAAATTGGGAATTGATTAATGAGTGTGAAAATCCATTAGTAGCAAGGATCACATATTAGGAAAGCACCTCTAGCATAAGTGTCTAACATTAAGTCACACTAGGCAAGTGGATTTATATGTTACACTTGTATTTGTCGCCCTTAGCCTTAGAAAGAAGCAAATGATGTTGTTTTGTCAAAAATACAAGTTTTACTCAAGAAAATTGCTTAAATGCCTCATTATTGTCCAATCAGACTTCTCATAGGGAGAAGGGTGGCCAACCACATGTTGCACATAGTTAAAAAATGACTAGTCACTATCTACTCATATACAACACACATCTATAGTTATAGTTGGAATGACTAAATCATAGTTGTATAGATAACAACCATGGTTTGTCATGTCTCCTAAAATGAATAGATGTGCCTATCCCCAATACCCAATAATTTTTCACTTTTTACCATTTTTTTCCTATTCATTAACACATGATTGTCCTTGAATATGTTTGAGATTTTCCATCATGTTAGAGAAGGGAGCATGAGGTTATAGATGTGGCCTTCATGAAGGACCAACATACACTTGATGCTCTAAGAGATTATATGCTTTTATAGAGGTGTTATAGAGCTAATCATCTAATGTTTTGGATTTTGGAAATCTCTCTCTCTCTTTCTATGTGTGTGTGTGTGTGACTAATCATTGTTATGCTTCCATAACACAGATGTTGGACTAGTTTGACCAATAAGAATGGATCCCAACCACCATAAGGCTAGATATGAGTAATAGCCATTGGGGGTGGAAGGATCTGAAGATGTTGTAGAAAACCTCTATGAGGCGCGAAGGAACCTTGAGTGACTTACCAAGGGTTTTCCAATGATGAGAGTATAGGAGATGCTCCAAAGGTTATAACACCATGTGGTCAGTGTGCCATGTCCCCTTGTCCAATTTTTGAGGTGGATAACCAATGCAATCATCTACTATCATGAGACACGTGCACCTCAAGATGATTATATGATGGTCTCCCTTATTTTTGTACTACTCTGAATGTATTGATTTATACTCTGAGATATATATAGACTTTGTATCTTGATGGGCCAATGAGCTTAAATTTTGTACACTACTACTTTTTGGACATGATGTATTGGCCATAACTATCTTTTTATATATACATACGGTTTAGCTTGTGCTTATACCTTCAAATGATGTGATTGGAAATCCATGATCTTGAACTTGGACATAATGGATCTCAATAATCTTCTAAAATTCACACAAAATATAAAGTTATGTGGATTCAAATGGATGTTGTAGTATTAATTTATCAACTTTAATAAAGACAACTTTAAAATGATTAGGATGATCATCACACTTCTTGGATTAAGTAGCCACATAATGCAAGTATGCCTAGTTATGAGTTTGACACTATGAAAATCATATGAGGTAACCCAATAGAATGTAGCCCAAACATTTTTAAGATCAAATGGAAACTTCCTACAAGAAAAAAATACCCTAAATACGAATGAAGGAAATATTGTGTTGATCTTCCAATTTGATTTGTATTTCATTATAGCCAAAGAGTCCATCCATGAACCAAACGATCTCAATCCAACCACATTCATTGATAATATATCAATGAATGGGGTAGGATGATTATCTTTAGCATAAGCTTTATTTAGATCCCTATAACCATTGTGAAACCTTAATCATGCCTTGTCTCTTTGTCACTATAATGAGATTGAATATCCATTTTGATGTGAGAACTGAATAAATGAAGAGAAACAAATGATGTTGATTTGTTCAAATCACAAGCTACAATTGAGAAATTGCTAAAAGCATCTCATTATTAGCAATCATGATTTTCTTGGGGAGAAGAGAAACCAACGACAAATTGAAGATACTCAACTCATGGTTGGATGATATTTACTTGTAGATAATGCATGACCACCCTTGTAATCTTCTAGATCCCCAAAGTTTCAAGGAGATCAACAAGAGGTGGGTTTCCATGATGCATTATTGAGCATGGAAATTATGCATGACTTGTTTTTTGTAGTTTGCGTGCCTTGAACCTACATTTAAGATTCTCTACATTCATATAAATAGAGGGAAAATTGAATCAATTAGCACCTAATACAGTAAGTCAAAGTCCCCATTCGTGTGTAAAGAAATTCAAGCGTCCTTTTGTCATATTTTACTAGAGATTTGGGCGTTGGGTACCAATGTAAGAGAGCACAATCCTAGGAGAGATTCCATCATATTCTTGCCATGATATAGAGATATTGCCTCACTTCATCTAACCAATCAAGGGTGACCAAGGAGGAGTTCAAGGAACTCAAAGCCATGATTGTAGCAAAGTCTCAAGGTATTATTCACTTATTGTAACTCTTTTATTAATATGTTATAAATCCATCTTCTTTTGTCCCTCCAAATATTGTATTGATCATGATTTCTTAATTCATGGTTCAAGTTTGGTAGATATAATAGTCCTTGAGAAATTAGATTAGATATAATTATGTATAGTTATATTTGAAATGATATTGACCTTAGAAAGGCTTGATGTTTTCTTTGTGCGTAGATAACATGTGTAAGAGGCTATTAAGAGATGTATCTTGGGAGCTTCATCACAATGATACCATTGAACAATTGTCAATGAAAATGGCAAGCTATCCTCCTTCTATGTTACTTTATTGTAAATTATGTGCATTGTAACGCCCCCTCCCACATTTATTCGGTTTTACAAGAGCTTGGGGGTAAACATGAGCTGAGTGTCACTATGATATGACCCAAACTCCAAGTTCTAGTTATGGAAGTGGGGCCAACAAACCAAAGAATTTATGATACCTCTCAGGAGCACTAGATCACCCAGAAGTCTATCCACAACCTCTTTTGATTAGATCTTGAGCCGAAACTATTTTTTCACTAGCTTCACCTCCCAGCCGCACCCTTGAAACACTGTGCATGTGGTTATGAGGCTCCAACCACACCCCTTATCTTGCCTGCATGCGCTTATGACAAAAAAATTCCCAATTTTGTGCATGCAGTGGCAAGATCTATACGTAGCCTCCAAACCACTGCCTAGAACTACTTATGACTTTCTAGAAACATAACTAAGATGATAACAATGCAAACCATTCAAAACTTGAGCAATAACTTGACCTAGACATGCCTAATACATGATAGACATTTCGTTAAACATATGATAAACATAGAAGCTATGGGTCCTGAATGCATATATGGTCATAAACTCCTTAACTTCATTAGAGAATCGTCAAGAAGGTCCAATGCCCAATTAAGTAGCTTGAAAAACAATTGTTATCCCATGCATTTATTAACCATTCAATAACTTATCAAATCATGAACAAGAGGCATAGTAAGAGAACATCATCTATCCATGCTTATAACCATCATATAATCATAATAGAAACCATGACAATTCAACCATAAGATCACATAATAACTAGCACATGTGCTCATTATCCACAATAAAGAAAATAACTCATATTATCATATACAAAATCCAACCAAGTCAGGGAATTTTAACATGTTGGAATAGGTAAAAAAATAGTACAAGTGAAAATAAAGATTTTGAGAGTAGTGGTGGTGTCAATAAACATCGTTAGCATAATCATGATGAGAAAAGCTTCATGACTAGATGGTTGTCACCATATTAGATATGTGTGTGTAACAAAGAGTTAAATTGATCAAGTGATCATCTATATATAAGTTTGGGTATGTGGCCAAACCTTCGATGCATGGGACCACACACCATATAATTTTCCATAAACTGATCAAGTTGACATAGTCAATTTCATGTGCTCATTTGATGGCTAGTTGGTTTCATTCCTTGTTCAACTCCTTTAGCAGTCAACTCCCTCTTCATGGTTGACTGTATATTTTAATAATGTGAAGTTACACCAAGAATCACTAATTCCAACAATCCTTGTTAAACTCAAACTGGAGGAAAATCCAATTACATAATATCCCCCCTTAATTTGATAGGAACTACAAATGTTGATCCCTAAGTAAAACTAATCTCGCTGGGTACAATAAGAAATATTGCAACCTCTACAAACAGCCACATCACTAATCAATCCAAGGTATGGTGATATGCTTCAAATAGAGGTGTGAACAATTGTAACCTCAACGAGATTCTCCACCCATTCTTCTTTGAAATCATTGGAACAATTTGTGCACTATGTTCTCAACAAAGAGCATATGAAAAGAAGATGAAAATAATAATAATAAGGTGGCAAAACTATTATCAAATTAATGTTTGTCGACTATCCAACTAGACAACATGACAACATAATATTAGTCGATTAGTCAACTAGGTAACAATACAATCCTTATTGAACAATCAACTAGACATCAATCATACAAGTAAATTATTTTCTATCCAGAAAGAAAGTGATCTCCATCAAAGAAGGACCTGAAAGGATCTAATAACCATTAAATAGGTGCCTATACAACACATCATAATTCTCAATAAATATCTTTAGTAACATGCTTTGTGATTGATAATTGGTACTTCTACACATTGGCCTTTTAACACCAACCTTAAATCATTGATCAAGTCCTAGTCGATCAACTAGATATCTCAAGTTGAGTTTACTTCATCAAAACATAAATAACTCCTCCCCCTTAAACATAATTAAGGGAACAATACATTAGTTCAAAAGACATTAAAGTCATAAACAAACAATTGTCAAATACTAACAACAACAACATCCCTACTCCAAAGTTAGTCAACTTACACATTTGGTTAAACCTCTATTGACCATTATATATGGACTGACATTAAGAAATAGTTGAATCATACTATTATATAATTGATGATATACATATGTAGGAAGTCCTCAAACACCTATACTAATACTACTATGATCATTCATCAATCCAACTATAGTTAACAATTGTGGTCGACAGTGGTCCAAAATTTTGTCTTTCACACCTATTTTGCCAAGATTTGAAATAATATTTGCCACTATTATGAGATTGTCGATTCCTAGACATAATCCATTGATCCTTATGATAAGGATGTTGATCTTCTTCTTCTTCTTTTTTCATGGGAAAAAATGCGTAGTTTTATTAATTATAATAAAACCACATTTTGTAGATGTATATATGTATACATTCGTCTAATAGATCATATTAGATCTTACTAAAATTGGCATATAGCCTTACAACATCAGTAATATATAAGTGCATAAATATTTTAATAAAACATAATAATAAATTGTCATATGTGTATGCATATATCTATCTAACATATAAATTGTTGAAAACTGTCAAAAATGTGTTGATAAGCATAAAAACATATAGGCAATAAAACCAATCTATAAACATAAGACAATAGTATCCCAAAATATAGAGTAGATTTCGGCCTCTCTCTATGGTATCAGTTGTGCATCCATGAAAGGTCAATGATAATAACAAAAAAAAAAATACCATTCTCACACCCTTGTATCAGAATTCGGCCCTGATCCAGTCGAAGCCCCCTCCTTGGAGAGAATGTCCACCATAATATTGTGCTCCTTGTAAACATGTGTAAATGTCATGTGAGAAATAGCAGATGATAGCCTATGAACCTCAATGACAAGGGGCAATATTTGAAGGCTATGACAGATCTGAGTCCCATTCATCCATTGGATAGTGAGAAGAGAGTCTCCATATATCTGTATGGTGTCCAAACAAAGGTCAATAATAAGTGAGATACGAACTTTTAGGGCCATCAATTCAGAATAGTTGTTTCAGCCTTGTCCCAATCTCATGGACAATTTGAAGTAGTGTTTTTTAGTTAAATGTAGTGTAGCATCTCCCGCAAAGTCATGTGCGTCACCTTATGAGGCACTGTCGAAGAATGCCCATGGAGTATTTATGTCAATCCTCAACTCTCTAATTATCATAGATCTATTGTATTTTTTGTGTGTGTGTAGGAAGTAATGCCATAAGTGCAAGTGTTATGGTTTCTGTGAGCTTCGGCGGTATGAAAGTATTATTGAAGATGGATTGATTCTGAGCCCCAGTAAAAAAATAAGGGGAAGACAAAATTTGTTTTGTATAGTATATTTTTGTGACTAGATGAGCCAATTTTCTTTGAAAGTGTCACCTTTCATCCAAGCATAATGTGGCCCTAGAAAACTGGAACATATTGACCATACAACCTTACAATATGTGCAATGCTTGAAGAGGTGTAAGATGTTTTCTCCCTGTGCTCTACATAACAAGCAAATACCAGGGTCTTCTCTGGAGCAACATTGTAGGATGTCCTGGATAGATGCTTTGTTCATGAGCAAGCACCACATGAAAAGTTTAGTTTTTTATGGACATTGTATTTTCCATAAACTATTCCACCATGTTTCTCATTGTTTTAGGATTCTAATTTCAATCAAGTGTAGATAACCTTGACGCAGAGTGTATGTTCCATCGATTGAGTGTTGCTCAATTAATTCATATGGTTCCTTAGAGAGATGAATGTGAGCATTAGATAGGGAATTGATGTAAATATTCCAAGCATGTAGATGTTCCCCTGCTAAGTGTAACTAAGCACCAGATATCCAAGTCTGTCGAAGGAGCAGATTTTGATCAGGGACCCTGATCTGTCCAAGGAAAAAGAAACATTGATGTCTGAGATAATCTATAAGTTCATTTGGGAGTCTATAGTTGTCAATGCTGCTCACCCAAGGATCAATACCAAGACGAAGGCGGTCACCTCTGCCAACCTTCTAGGCTAGGCATTATGAAATCGGGGAGAATGAGTTGTTCACCACTTTCCAAATAGTAGAACATTTGTGGTTGGACTTGTTAGGAGTGTGTATCCAATATTCTAGGGACAATGGATATATGTATTTTAGGTAAACAACTGTAGCCCATAGTTGATTGGTAGTGGTTCTCCACCCCACTTTAGTTGTTAGAACTTCTGCAAACATATAGAAGTTTTTCAAACCCCATCTGCCCCATGCCTTAGGTAGAGCAATCTGATCCCATTTAACTGAGGGGAAATCCTGTACTCTTGAGCATCCTGCCCAAAGGAAATTGTAGCAAAGTTGTTCTAGGCATGTGAGAGTGCCTTTTGAAACCCAAGAGAGAAAGATCCATTATATTGGTATAGCTTCCAAAATAGATTTAATGACAACAAGGCAACTAGCTCGAGAGAGCCATAGAAAACTCTAGCGTTTAATTATTTTCTCCACTCTAGAAAGTAGCCACTCCTAGTCGGAGTTCAGATAGTCACTAGGTTTTAGAAGGAAGTGCAAATATTTGAGACATTGATCCATAGGAGACATGATAAAAGGAAAAGTATTCTGATAATAATGGAGTTCAACAGGATTCATAAAAAAGTAGTGAGGGTAGACTTAAGATGATTGAATATCAAACTCGTAGAATCTCTAAAGAGTTTGAGGGCCTCGTGAACAATAGAGCCATCTATGTGAGTCCCATTGCAAAAAATAAGTATATCGTCGATGAAAAGTAAATGGATGATGGAACAGCCTCTAGCCACCAAAATACAAAATAGTAACCCTCTCCTTTTTAAATCAGCAAGAGTTCGAATCAAACCTTCAGCCACAAGAAGGAAGAGTAAAGGTGAGAGTGGGTAGCCCTGTCGGAGGCCTCTTTTCATCTTGAAAAAAGTTGAAGTAAATCCATTGATAAGAAGAACATATGAAACTATGGAGATGTAGCTCATGATCCAACAAATGCAAAAACCCAATTGTGTGAGCAGAAATCTGATATATGTCCAGCTGACCCAGCCAAATGCTTTGGATAGATCAATTTTGAGGATGGCGCCTTTGAGTTTCTTCAGTTTGATACTGTGTAGGCCTTCCTTAGCGACCCTTATTGGTTCGTGGATTTGTTTGCCTTCCAGAAAAATATTTTTTTCTAGTGATATGTTGCGAGAGAGAATAGATTTCAATCTACTCACTATGGTCTTGGATATGACCTTGTATATGTAGTTGCAGAGAGAGATAAGATGATATTGATTGAAAGTAGAGTGGTCATTTGTCCTAGGTATGAGGGAGATAAAAGTGGAATTAAAGGCATGATAAATATGACCATTTATTCTAGAATCCTCCACCACTCTTAGTTAGTCTTTTCCTAGTATGTCAAAAAGGCCTAAAAAGAATTCAACGGACCATTTATCTAGGCCAGGGATTTTATCCTTTTGTGTATTTTTAGAACTGAAAGAAGTTCATCCTTGCTGATAGGAGCCATCATATTATCATTGTCATCCTCTAGGGTGTAATCAGGAAAAACTAAAGTTGTGCGAACCACTTCTGCAATAGGTGTGCTTGGTGGGTCTCTCAAGAGGTTTTGAAAATGGCCTCTCCTAGGGCCAACAAGGTTTTAAAAGGAGGTCTGTTGTTGTCCTTCTTGGTCGAGTAGACCCCATATAGTATTTTTATTATCCTCGACAATAGTTGTGGAGTAATTTGGTGTTTTCATCGTCTGCTTCTAGCCAAATAGCTCTAGTTTACAATCTCCAAGTTGCTTCTTGTTCAGTCAAAATAGTAGTTGTCCTCATCTCTAGGAGAAGTAGTTTCTCCTTGGTTACCGCAGATTCATAACCTTTATAAATGCTTTTAGAAATAACTTATAGTTCCTTATCAATTGTAAGAAGCTCCAACTGTTCCTCTAATCTTTTCTTTACCAACCATGTGTTGGTATTTTGTTTGACCTTTTTTAGATTATGAGTGAACTGGGCAAAAATTGAAGTTCCTAGATGAGGATTGAAAGGTCTCCAAGTGTTTTGGACCAAAGTAAGAAAGCTTGGTCCTTGAGCCATCCAACATTAAGATTGAAGGGGGCTTGGGGGGAGGGGGGGGGTTCTGACCCTGGTTCTTGATTACTAGATAGATCAGAGAGTGGTTTGGTCCACCCCTTCGCCAATCCAATAGCGCATGAATGGAAGATCCAGTATTAAATGTTCCATGAGGAGGAATTTGTCAAATATTTTTGTGATCCTTGGAGGACCAGTTCTTTTGTTTTACCAATTAGGTTTGTTTTTAAGGGGTACCAAATCTAGGAGATGATGATCCAGTATAAACTCTGAGAAATATTGAGAATGCGGGTCAGCTTGTGCATTATCTCCCCAACTCTTCGAGTGACCTATAGAGAAATTTAGGTCACCGCCAATGTTGAGATTGTGAGTTGAGAGTTAGAAGCATCCCAAGAGAGTGTCCTAGAAAAGTATCTAGTCATGGGTGGGTCCATAAATGTTAAGCATAAAAAATTCCTTATTCAGGTCAATAACGTAGTAAGTGAGGTCAATAATGGATGGAGAACCCCACAAGGTTAAGGGTTTGATTGAACGAGTAAGCAATCCTGTCTCTAGACCTCATGAATGTCTTGAAGTGTCGAGAAGTGAGAAATCCCAACCCCAAACAAGTTTGCATAGACAAAGTTCAATGAAAGAACCTAATCCCATTATTTCTTGTAACAAAAGTATGGAAGTGTTGTTGGTGACCACTAAGCGTTTAATGGCCATTTTTTTTATAGGGTTGGCCAAACCTCCACAGTTGAGGGACAAAATGATCATTGAGTAACCCTAGTTAGGTTTTGGCTTACTCTAAGAACCCTAATAATCAAATTTTGTTTCGTGATAGCTACTTTTAGGACCACTTTGTTTTGATCCATGGAAAGGTGTTACTTGCAGCCCCGACCTTTTGTCGAACCAATGGGAGGTTAATGGGGGAGGAAACCCCCAAAGGATTGTGGGAGAGTGGAGGGAGTAAGAGTGTGGAAAAAGTAGTGGTTTCCATGAGAGATAGAGTCAAAAGATTCCCCTTCAAGGGTCGTGACTATGGAGGGAGTATGGAGAGGATTAGCACGGTGAATGGGACAAATATTGTTCGAAGATGGGGGTCGTGAATGGGAAAATGGTGGGATAGCCAACCGATCATAACCTCCTTGAGAACATGTATAAGCATGCGAACAATCAGTAACGATAATATGTGATATAGGAGGGATAGAGGAGATAGTACACGAATTTGTATCTGCAAGTTCTTCTGAGTCCTCCAGAATGATGATGGGAGCCCCATGATTATTAACCATTAGTGCCAGTTCAGGTGATGAAACCTTTGAGGATGAGGGGATCAGAGTCGAGTCCACACATGTAGAGAAACCCATGGATGATATTGGAGCAACATGGTTTATGAGAATCTTAGGTAATCCATAGAAGTCCTTCCATGTCGATGAATGGGCATGGAGCGTTGATGACCAACATGTCCATGTTTACCTTTGTAGATCAGTATGCAATCCTTGATGTTATGTCCATAGGTGTGACATTTATGACATTTAAATGGAATTCCCTCATACTCCAGTATCTGGTGTGTGCAAATGCTTGCATGTATAGTAATCATTTCATCCCAAAGTCCCCCTCTAATGTCCATATCAACAAGTATGTAGGTTTTTTTCATATCGTCACCCATGAGGAAAGAGAGATCCACATCCAAGTAGGTGTCGAGATGGTTTCCAATGAACTTGAGGGTGTCTTGATCCCTAAATTATAGTTTAAGGCTAGGTAGTTTGACCTAGATAGGCACCTTTTCTACCTTCTCTTGCATGGGGTCAAAGAGGGGAGTCCATTTCTTTAGGAGAACTGATGTGGAATCGAGATTCCAAAGCCTTGATAAAGACCACTCAGCAGCCTCTATGGACTCTAAAATGATAACGAACCATCCCCGAACCATAAATTTTATGGTCGATAGTGGGCATATAAAAGGGACCCAAGTATTGACATCCCATAGTTGAAGTTTCTGACTGTTGAAACGTTGGCCCCGCACAAAACCCACGAGAGCGAGTTCTCTATATCTAACCACCTGCTATAGAGTAACATCAGTGTCAATTATCATTGAGGTGGGATATCCCCCTAAATGTATAGAGGAGTTGCACCTTTGAGGGAATAAAGGAGGATGGGATCTGGCGACGATGATAAGGGAGGAGGGTTTGGGAAGGGAGCTAAGAGAAGAGGGAAATGTATGAGGTAGAGTAACAGTTAGGGATGGTGATAAAGGAGCTGAAAAATGAGCTAAGGAGTCCAGGAAGAAAGTGGGAGAGTAATGATTAGTGTGTGTAAAGTAGTGTGGGAGGTTGTATGTGATGGGGTCGGTGGTATGATGGAGTGTAAGAGGTGGAGGTTGCAAAGATGGAGAGAGCTAAGGATATGAACCAGTTAATAACTCAGTGTAGGAAGCAGGGGGGCGATATAGATTGAGAGGTGTTTGTATGTGGCTGTGTGGGTCTGATAGGAGAGGATCATGCAAACGTGTCACACTTATCACGCATGCTTTCTATCATGGTAGGGGATGTGAGGCAGAAAAGGTATCTGATCTTAGCCTCTCATAGGTGGCTTCCATGCTCTCATATGGATCTAACAGATCTTGGGGTGATTGAATGGACCCCAGCGGTTCTAGCCCATTCGAAGAAAGAGCCAGCAAAAGGGGTGAAACCCTAGAAAGTAGTCTGGACTCTGATAGATACTCTGAGCCCAAAAAAATTGAGGAGTCTACCGTCAGTTGGGAGGAGACTGTCATCAGGATGAATATACCCTCCTTGATAAATCGGTCATCTGACTAATCTAGAAGTATATCCTCACAACCCCCCTCCATAGTAAATCCTATAGCGTTCGTACTAGACCGAAATAAGAAGAAACCAATAAATAAAACAAGGAGGTGGGGTCAAAGAGAATATAAACCCTATGATGAAACTGCCTCGGGAGTGTCGCAAAAACCTCAAATTCCTTGACTATGAAGAAAAATCGTTGGAGGTTTTAGGTGATAGTCCGAAGAGGGTGTAAATGAAAGAAAAAACCCACAGACAATAGATTGAGAAGCGAAGGATGTGTGCATTCAAGAGGATTTGTGAAGACTGTGAGTGGCTAAATCATAGTATTCAGTAAACCTCGTTATAAAACTAGAGCATGGAGGTCATCCCTTGGCATCTCCTTAACCTAAAATCCTCTAAAGCAACCATCACCAAATGGGAAAAAGAAGAATTGGAAAGGGATACACAATCCCAAGATGACATTGAAGCAAAATTCCATGTTCTCAGTGCTTTAACAAAGTAACCATAGAGTCTAGACAATTCTCTTTGGCCTTCACATTGATGCCCTATAGTGTGAAAACATTGATCTATTTTTGAGCAGTTTTTCGAAAGCTTCCGTATGTTGAGGATTTTGATGTGGGAAATAATTTTATTCTAGCTGAACAAAAACTACAAGCCTGGGTTCTTTCTCAATCAAAGGTTTAGGACATCCCTGCCCATCAACAACAACATCATTTATAATAACAATTTCAAAATTTTGCATTTTATTATCAACCAAATCTTCAGTTAGTTGAACAAGATCATTACTAGTCAGATGCATTTCCTACAACTTAATTAGATAACTTTCACTTGGAACAAATAAGACCCTTCTAGTCTTTGCAAAGACACTCAGATATATA
>APFE031553984.1:0-19718 GCA_000404065.3 Pinus taeda | reverse complement strand
AATTAAACACAATTTAATAAACCTAAGGGATTAATACTAAAATCCCAAGGCATTATAAACCCAAGGGAGTAATATTAAAGCTAATGGACTAATATTATAAACCCAAGGTATATAAACCTTAAGATAAATACGATAAACGAGACAATTTTGTCACAATGTGACATTGAACCATGTTTGACCATGGTTGATTTTCATATTGAGACAATATTTGTCACAATACAACATTTGACCATGGTTGATCATGTTGACTATGATTGATGATGGTTGACCATGATTGATATTATAAACCCAAGGGATTGATATTATAAACCCAAGGGATTAATACTAAAACCCCAAGGGAATAATATTAAACCCAGGGGACTAATATTATAAACCCAAGGTATATAAACCCCAAGATAAATATTGTAAACACTAAAATAAAAATGGTTGACCATGGTTTATTTTCATATACAGGCAATCCTTATCACAATGTGATGTTAGACAACAATTCACCATGATTGATATTATAAACCCAAGGGATTGATATTATAAACACAAGGGAATAATAAACCTAAGGTATTATGAACCCAAGGGAATAATACTAAATCCAGAGGATTAATATTATAAACCTAAGGTATATAAACCCTAAGATAAACATTATAAACACTAAAATAAACATGGTTGACTATGGTTGATTGTCATATTGAGACAATCCTTATCACAATGCGACGTTGGACCAACCTTGACCATGGATTTTTCATATCGTGATAATATTTGTCACAATGCAACGTTAGACCATGGTTGATCATTGATGTTTTCCATATCAAGACAATCTTTGACACAATGCGACATTTGACCATGATTGACAATCTTTCTCAGAATTATGGCAAGTCTAGTGGTAATCTAGATGTTCTTTTAACTATTGCATTGTGTGTTTGGGAGGAATTATGCGGGACATTGATGGAATGATTGGCTCAAAATATTGAGCAAGTGTTATCACCAAACCCTCCCTACCTCTTAAGTTTTAAAAGCTTAATACACCCTTACAATAGATTAATTCATATTATAATCTTTTGCGACCCATTCTTATATAGTCGGAACATAGATAGTGGACATAAAATCTTCAAATCTAATTGTGCTCCATGAAGAGATCAAAGACCCATAGTTATTCCTTGGGCCATAACCTAAATATGTTTTAATTGCACTCTTTTCCCCGATGAGTAGAACCCTTCTCCTCCTTCTTAGTGATCATATCATTTCTAACCCAACCAACAATATTGATTTCATCATCAGGCGTTTAGCGACAAGGACATTAGACATTCAATCAGTTCTCGATGCATTGCAACCTTCCATCTAAATTTCATCGAATGGTCAGATTGCTTCATCAGGCATAAATATGTGAGCACATTAATGCATCTCTTACCCCCGATGAAATCTCAACCATGCATTTTAGGATGATCAACGACTATCAGGCCCAAACTTATATGAACTTTAACCCATCTACTGTGCTCAATGGATGGTACCTATCCTCGATTCCTAAGCTAATTAATCAGGATGTGACACTTGTCCAACTATCATTAAGTGTTTTCCTACCCTTATTAACACTCTCCTCCTTCAACTTTTCATTGTTTTCCCCCTTGCATCTGTGTTTTTCTCATGCATATCACTGTGTAGCTCGAAAATTGGAATAGGTCCAATTTATGTTCAGATGAGAAATTTGATCTCAACCCATTATCATCCTCATCAGGTAAGTTCTCTTTCACCATTCTAGCTCATTTAATAGTTCTTCTTCTATCTAACTCTGAAGAAAGAGAGAAATTCTTGAAGAACCATTCAAAGAAACGATTATCAATGAACTATCTAGTATCAGAGATACCCAAACTACATTATAGATGTCATTACTTTAATGAGAAACCTAAATTCCCCATCTCATAGCTCTCAAGAATATCAATGTCTTAAGATATTTGGGGGTTTAGCCGTTGTAGTCCTGCCTGTATATTTTGACCCAGATTCAATTATCTTGCTTGCTAAATATTTCGACTCTAGAGTTCAAACTACCACCTCTCCCATAAACTAATAGGAATTTCTCAGAATTAATGATGACATTATGTCCAAAATTTTAGGGATACTAGCCTGTGGGATACATATCACTAATAAAGGGTTCGACTAGGAATTTATCAAATTGGCTGAGGAAGATAAGGCATAATTTATCAAATGCTTACTCCAAAACCCTGACCCAAGCTTAAATTTGGAATTCCCTCTTCATACTAACTCATTGAAACCCTTTTACCAGGCCTTAGCATTTATTTTTTCTAATATTTTGGTCTTAGCTGATGACTTAAAATTCATGAATCCATTTTCCTAGCAATTCATCTTATTACTCTGAATCCCGACAGACTGATGATCAACTTCCCAAAATATCTAACCAAATCTGTTATAGTTGACCTCAAAACTACTATCCCATTTAAATATTGATTCCATTGTACATATCTTGTTCATTTAGTCATCTTTAACTACCCTGATTATTTTTTTCTGCTAAGATCCTCACGAATGTTAAATATGAAAGTGGAATTGAGAAGGAAGTTTATCTGTGGAAAAACATAGTTTACCCAAGATGTCTCCCTAATTCTTATACTCAATACATTGATCATTTTTCCTTTTACTTGAAAGATCAATTGGTTGGAGAAGCCTCTGATAGAATTTTCGAGAAGTGGAGGAGAATTTTGAGACTTACCGCAGACGAAAGCGTAGGAAGTTGGTTCTTTTTCCCACACTTTTCTCTAATTAGACTATATGGTTTTAAGATGGAGAATTTTTGGTTTCCTAATTTTATTTACTCCATTGTTCATCGCTTATAAAGTGTTATGACAAAGGATAGCATTTAATGAATCACACTTTGCATCAAAGAAGAAAGTAGCATTATTTACTTATCCATACTCTATTCAACCACTCATTGCTAACAATACAAATAATAGATGTAACTTAAAAGGAAATTTTATCATTTGGATTGATGCATGACGAATGTTGGCATTATGACCCTCTAGAAATAATTTTTGGATTAAGGAAACAAGCAAGGCTATTAGCGTGCACGCATGATTGCAGGACCAAAGATGGAAAAGTTAGTGAACACTCTCTCCCCACCTTGTGGTCACATTCAAGTAATGATGCATATAGCTACAGAATAGAGTCAAGTACCAACAGGTGATAAGTAAACATAGAGGCATAATTTGGTACCCGTTGAAGTTTGTGTTCTAGAAAAATAACCTTCGTAGCCTCAGGAAACCACACTTTCTCCAGTTACAAAGAAAAATAATGATGTTTTAGATTTGGGAGGACCCTTCATTGTGTAAAATAAAGAGAAGGTGATGTGGATACTAAAGCATTCGAGAAAACTATCAAACAATTAAACAAAGAAATGCAATAAACTATTGACGAAACTCATCTGAAAGACTCTTGCGTGTGAGCATTAAATGTGAGGCACAGTTTTATTGAAGGGAATTTGACACACACATTGTGCACATAATTAATGTTTCTGCTACAACAAGCCCAGATAGTGGAGGGAATAATATTGAAAGAGAAAGAGATAGCCCCTAATGTTGGGGATAGGTTTATTTCTTCTACAAATTTTGAAAAAAACACGCTTAATCTTATAGTGTTGCATCTAGAAGTGAACAAAAGAAAATTTAATCTAAGTAAATTATATGATTTGGACATGGTAAATTGGCATATACAGGTAGGGGAAATCATCACTAGACGATTATTGAATTCCACATTCGGTAATAGAAAAATGTAAGCTATGCTGGAAAAAGGTTTTTGAATAGCTGCATATCACATGAGTAGCTCTGAGAACAGAATTAAGGAATTGGAAGATATGGTAATTCGATAAGTCAGGAAGCCCAAGGAAATTGGGCCCTTTAAAAAGCTATTAAATGAAAAAGGAAACAAAAAAATGTAGGTTATAGAGAATATCAGTTATTATGATGCTCATATTTTGATACAGGCCTATGAAAGACAAGAATAGATAGAAAATCAGTTACAAGAGATGCAGGCATCGTTACAAGCCAAGGAGAAGGAACTTAGTGATAAACATGTTGAGTTAGAAATCTTGAAGGATGAGTTCACAACAAAGGAAGAACACCACTTAGAAACAATTATTGAAAGTTCATAGCAAAGGAAGAGTTTGAGAAAGTTACTAAAGAAATTGAAAATTTCAAAAATGACTGGAATTATTTGGGCATGTTTGGAGTTCCTTCCTTTTGGGGAAATGATAACTAGTTGATATCGAATGAAGAATTATGCAAAAAAATGAAGGCTATTGAACAAGATAATGGTTATTTGTCAATACATAGTGAAAATGATATTTCAACCCACCTGGTTACCAACGCTTTGTGCAGGGACTTCCGAATATTGGCTGGGATAAAAAATTTAATCCAAAACCTCCCTACAACTTGCTACCAAATCAGGACAAAGCTAACAGTTGCAATAAAAAAGCACAAGAATAGACCATGGTTAGCACCAGCCTATTGGGACAAAATTGCAAAGGTAAAGAAGCAGGTGAGATGAAATGCTATCTTGGAGCAAGTTTCTTCTAACACTCGGGTAGTTTAGCCAATCTAGCCGATGAAAACAGTTACTGATCAACAAGAAGATTGGGATGAGGTGGCATTGGTCATGCCTTAGATGCCAATGGAAAGAATGCACGAATCCTAAGGACAATCCCTTGCTGCCATGTCAAAAAGGGGAAAAGATTCCAAGTCACGAAGGTGCTTGTGAAATTTTATTTACTTTTAATTTATGTTATTTTACTTTGAATGTTGATTAAATTAAAGACAATTATTACGATAGTTATTTTTAGAACTCTATTTAAGACCATGTTTCTCATTAATAAGGGGTTGTTTATAAAAGAAGTAATTTTTAATGTTATGGATATGAACATACTTGATACATGGATCTATGGTTAATTGAATGATATAACTCTTATGTCTTAGGTAAATTCCCTTTTGATATATGTGTTTGTTTACAACATTTTAAAATGTGTTCAATGTTTGACTTGCTTCATAGTTTGTGGTATATATTTTATTCAATTGCTTGGTTCTCTGGTATATATTATCAAATCAAGTGATTAAAATATTGAGTATTTGATGGAAGGTTTAATTTCCATGAGCTTGCCTCTAGGGTCGAGAAGTGATCTTTTACTTGACATACTTTGAAACTGTTGTGTTTTGTTTTCTTTATAGTGTGCATGATATTATTGTGTTTATGACATAAATGGATCTCAGTTTGCTAGCTATTGTGGGATTGGTTTGCTAGCTATTGTGGGATTGGCTTGAGAAAGAAAGAGAAGTTGTATGTGTTGTAACGTTCTTTCCCTTTTATCATTAAGCTAACATTTGTGTCTTAAATATTCATGTTTATTCTATGGTTATTTTACTTTTATTTATTTCTTCTATTCATTATATCTTTGATGTGTGAGGTATATCATTCATCAATGGTTAGTAATTAGAATTTCTTCGTATAATTGTAGGCATGAAATACCCCTTGTGGTGTACAGGAGGCTAGCTTGAGGCACTTAAAGTGAGATTTTTTTTTAATCCTAGACAAATGCGTTCTTGAGAAGTTCCTATCAGGAACAAATTGAGAACCAACAATGAGTTTGATAGACTAGTTATTCAATGCAGCTGTTGTGGTAGGGTTTTTGGTGGCTAAACCTTAGGAAATTACTTATTCAGATACAGATCAACATCCCATCTCCTTCCTTCTATAGGACTTGAATACAACCCACTTATATTCTTCTTAGACTCATTGTAGTGGATTTAATGGGAAATATATGTTTCAGTCAAATGCAATCAATAGGTGTAAGGTATTGTCATTTAGGCATACCACTGAGTTGGGATGTGTTTTGAGTCTTAGTTATTCTTGCACTATATTGAAATTTTGTAAGAGGGGGAAAATATGGGCAGTGATATGGACACCTCTTGCTCATCTTTCAGTCCCTCATGGTTGAGAGTTTGAATCTCAATGAAGAAACGTTGTTGGTGCACATTTGGGTTTGTTATTTCCTCTCTTGTATTCACATTGTACAATAATGGTTTTTCTTAGGGTAGTGAGGCCCTTTTGAGGCCTCAAATAACTATAATTTTCTACTATAAGCAAGCAAGGACGCTTCATTTATTTGTTTTGTTTGTTGCCTCGAATCTCCTTAAAATTGAATAACAGGTACATATATTATTTTGCCATGGATTAAATGTTTTAGCTAGGTCATATATCCATTCAAATTCATTAACATTATAAACCTAATAAAGAAGCCTAGGTATCAAAATTTGATTGTTCGTCTCGCTAAGAGGGGTGTTAATATTCTTGTTACAACTTTTTCAATTTAAAGAAAATACCAAGATTTTCTAGTCTTTGAAATGAGCCTTTTTCTGTAGGTATGAACCACTCTTAAAAACTACGTGGATATATGGCTCATATATCTAGAGTGAGTATAGCATTAAAATAAAAGATAACATTTGCAATTGTTCTTTATTCATAGAAGTTTCTTGTAGTTATTTTTTCCTCTTAGTAGGTTTGAAGTTTCTGGGATTATATTTTAATTCAACATAACTGATATGTTGTTTTATCTTCTTAGTTTTCTGTTGATCAATCTTTAGAACCTTATTAATATTTAGTATTATATACCATTGATGTATTTAATTTACTATTTAAGGCAATTAATTAAAATTAACCAATCCTCTTAATATAATATAATCTAAAATTTTTGAATTATTTTTTCATGGATATATGTTGATCATATTTTCGTCTACAACTAATACATTTTAAAACTGATGTCTTGTATAACTTCCCAAAAGGTTGTAATCCTAGTACTATCATTCTAGGAGTTTCTACTTGGGGTCACCTCTTCTATTAGTAGCCTAGGATAAACACAACACAATTGTAATGCTTCTCGTGGAAGCAATTGAACTAACTTTTAGAAATATACAAGTGTTTCATGTCCTTCACTATTTTGTCTTAAAATAGATCTAACAAGTGAGGTACCTAAGAAAAAATTGAAGTTTGGATAACTAATTGCGTCATTTTTATTACATGAGACTTTAGTGATTGAATTTATTGATAAGTCTACTAGATTTAGATAAGGCACTACGGTCCTAATAAAAGGATATTTGTAGTACACAAACAACACTTCTGCATGCATGCTAACTTGTAATTTATATTTTATTAGAATTCACATCACTATAGTAGTCAATTCAAGCCGTTCGAGAAGAGATATGCCCTCAAATTCCTTTTTCTCTACCCTATAGGCATACCAACTGTTGATCTTTGGCATTAGATTGATATACATTTCCAACTAAACCTATAACTATATTAGCTTCATTTTTAGATTTGTAACACTTAGCCCTATTTTGAAGTTTAAACCATTATCCCTTACCCTTTAGTTTGTTTATTCAACTTCCCTCTATTTTCCACCTAGGCATACAAACTACAAAGCCTAGGATTTTCTTATTTTCACCTTTTTTTTGGATATTTTTTTTACATAAAGACCCTAGATGGATGGTTATGAACTGACCTGTTAATCAACTTGTCTTGTATTGGATGAGGTATATCATAGATTTAGGTTCAATTTATTGTGTACAATAATTATAATTTAAAGTTAATAATGGCAACTATAGTCGCTTGCTAGAAAAAATTAAGGCAATAAACATTGTCTATGGCTTCTTTATTTAGCCCAATGACGATAAAAAATGATAATTCAGTTTTCTTTTCATTACTACCTCTTCCTTTTTACTTTTAATTTACATTATTTTACTTTGAATGTTGATTAAATTAAAGACAATTATTACGATAGTTATTTTTGAAAACTCTAGTGTGATTCCCAGAACTCTTCCTAATCTGGCAAGAGGTTGAAGTCTTCTACTAGAGGAAGTGATCCTTAATTCTTTGAAGAGGGGGACCTTCAACCTGGAAAAAGGGGAGGTCTACAACTTTCTATAGTTTAAGGAAGACCACTAACCAAAGGAATTCTTAGAGGCTTCTGTGTCTCTGGCTATAACTTTGAATCTAGATATGGTTGTCTCTAGTTGTACGCTCAGGCATCAAGTTTAGGTTGTGACTTAGGCTCGCTTGACGTGGCTTTGAAAATTGTAGTTGACCATCATTTTCCCCCCTTTCAGATACAAGGTGAGATGGAGAAAACTCAATTGATTTGAATCCCATTTCCAAGAAGTGATCCCATTACCAAGAAGTGATCCATCTATGGTGAATCTTTATTCTTGCACGGGGATTTTTTTTGAAGCATCTATTTGAATAATGAGTGTGTTGGCCACAATACTTTCACGGGTGAAGATCAAATACATGATATTTCATATAGCCAACTCAATCACAATGTTGGCATTTAACAATCTGTGGCTACTTTGGAGGATCAAGATCTGAAATAGGTGAAGATGAAGTGCCATAAAGAAACCCAACACTTTGAAATTTGATTGGCTTTGAGTAGTCTGGAGTAGGAAAGGATGCCTCCTTATCATATCCAAGACCTTTTATGTTCTGTTTGCTGACAAGCTCTTCCCAAGTTCTGGTGATGCGCTTGGGAAGTGCAGGCTGAGTTTTTGCATCTGCATGCAAATCTTCTCTTGAAATGGGTAATTGATGGGGATCATCCTCAACTTTATTGACTTTATGACTTGATGATTGTTGATGGGTGACTATTTCAACCTCAAATAGAGGATTTTTCTGAACAAAAACAAGTTCAAAAGGATGCCTTTTTTGTTGTCGCTATAGGTTCACCAGTATTATGGAAAATGTTAACCGCTTATCTTTGGATTCATCACCATTGTTTAACAATGAATTGTTTTTCTCCATAGAAGTAACTCACACGAGATTAATTGAATTCCTTTTCAATTGATTAGTAACCTTTAATGGGAGATCAAATCCATTCGACGGGGGTCAGTGAAAAAATTTATGGTTGCTCACTACAATGCACTTAGAATCAATGGAAACCTTTGAAAAATGAGCCCCTTAGTAAGAAGGTTTCTCAAAATGGTGGAAAATTATTTGATGTACAAACCTCAAATGATCCTTGCACTCTATTGTGCTTAACAACACTTGCCAACAAATGGGGCCAGAGATTGGAGGAACAACGATATGGGGTGCGAGATGAGGCTAAAGGCCAAGATCCCATAGAATGCTAACATGTTATTGACAAGGAAATGTGTCTAATATCTTTTTGAAATACAAACAAATTAGTTGAGAAATCCCTATATCAACTGGAAAAGGGACTTGCAAATCCTTCTATAAACATGGAAGGAAAAGACGATGGAGGATAACCCTGACCTACGAAGAATCCCTTATCAGGTTCCAAGCCTGAGCTATGAGGTCTGGTACATAATGGTTTAACAATATCAACAAAAAATAACTCATAGGTCACAACAAATACTTCATGAATCCATGATCTATTCTTTGAAAATGTTGAACACAATGCCGAAGAAGGGAGTGGAAGGATAAAAAAAGATACTCATACGATGCTAGAGACGTTAGAAAGAGTGTTTCCAATGATTTCAGTGAGAGAGAGGAGTGCTTGCTTAACCAAAAAAATAAGTATGCAAAGAAATGAAATGGTCAAGTGTGCATATGTTTCATCCTTTTGATGGACTTTCTAGGAAAAACCAGAACAACCCTATGTTTCAAAACATTAGCAGTTGTTTGGCTTCAATAGTAAAACAGCTTTAGAGTTGACAAAGTTGGAAGAGAATGGCAGGGAAAACAAACTATTGCATAAACGCACAATGAGGAAGAAGACTATGTAATTAGTCATAATAATGACTATGACTTGTCACCAATTTTATGAATTGCCAGCACATAGGCCCTTCTTGACGGCGGAGGACGATGAGAATTCTCCTATTTTATTGTATTTAAGCACATGAATGACTCATGAATACACGAAATATATGTTTCGCGTGTGTAATGGGAAACCACGATTTGACTATTTTGAAGATTCTCTGGTATTCACACGAATATTTGAAGATTATTTGGAAAAGAATACCACGAATATTTGAAGATTGTTGGGAAAAGTCTAGCTTAGTTTTCAGTTCATTACAACTTTCTTTGTCTTTGTTTTGGCCGTGTAATTTCCCAATGTTCCACGTACGCAAGAGATAAAGATTAGCGAAGGAGCTTGGAAAGTTCATGGGCGCGTTAAAAGTATTTTCTCGATAACACGGAAGCAGGGGCGGCAGAGTCAAACTCCACAACAGGTATACTTTCCATTCTATAGTTTCCAACGATTTATTTTGTTGATCTTACACGGTTTAATTATTATCATTTGACCTGCTTTCATGGACTCTTAGTAGATCGTATGCGCGTAGAATCTTTAAATGCATGGGAAACTTAAAAACATGGTCTATGCGTCTATGTGTGCAGAGAAAATCAGAATTTCGAGCATTGTAGGTTCTCCATTCTCCATTGGCCATGACAATCCTCCACGGCAGAGTTTCATGCTCGACACTTCTCTGGATGATAATTATTCTTCAGTCGCAGATTTACAAGGCAGTACAACAAATTTCTAGATGCCACCACAATTTTAACTATACAACAGACAGTACGTACGAGAGAAATTTAAACAGTGCCATGACTAGGCTTATTAAAGATTCGTCCCACACACGGTTTAACACTTCTGAGAATGGCCAAGTATATGGCCTTGTGCAATGTCGGGGAGACACAACACCCGACCAGTGCTACAATTGTTCACAAGAAGCAAACACTACTCTTCGACAAAATTGTGGGAATGCAGGCGGCGGTTTAATATGGTTTGAAAAATGCTTTTTGCGTTATGAGAACTATAGTTTCTTCGGACAATTGGATACCACTGATAATTGGTATGTTTGGAATTTTAACAATAGCAATGTCTCAGCTAGTCCTGATGTTTTTATTAAGGCTGTTAACAGCTTATTCAACAAGTTGGTAGATGAAGCAACATCTGGATCTACATTATATGCTTCTGGAACAACTACAGACTCCTTGTCTCGAAAGATTTACGGTCTGGTCCAGTGCACCAGAGATATGTCGATAGACAACTGCACATCATGTTTGCAACAAACAATCAACTATATTTCTATAGTTCACAGTGGATGGCCAGGAGCACTGGGTGAGGTGGGAAGCTGCAAAGCTCGTTATGAAATGTATAGTTTCTTTACTTCGATTTCGTCTCCACCTCCTGCGGAAGCACCAGCTAATAGCCCAGTTGCTGATACACCACCGAATCAGACCACACTATCCAGTAATAGTACGCAGAACAACAAATCTTCAAACAATTTACCCATAATTTTGGGTGTTGCTGGCGGCTTGCTTCTGCTGTTATTGGTATGCGTGTTAACAACTAGGAGGAGACTGAAGTCTATCATATTTCGAAATCCTTCCGAAGGTATTTGCATGAAGGATCCCCAAAGTCTTTATATCTTATTGTCAATATATCATACAGCTTTATTTGCTCTGTTAGACTATTGTTAAAGTTTGTTTTTTGAACACGGTTTTCACATATATTCTCTTCAGGAAATCTAAGAAATGCTTGCGAGATCCAAGTTAAACAGATTCAATTTTTCTGCTTTCCCCCTATATATTTATGATGAAGCTGTGTATTTTCGTTATATAGATCATGGCCAAGTCGAGGAAGACACACTAATCGGGCAGGATCGGCAAATTGCGTTTACCATGGAGGAACTGATAGCTGCTACGGAAAATTTTCATGATAAAAATAAACTTGGGGAAGGTGGATTTGGGGCCGTATACAAGGTAACATTAATGAATTAGAAATCTTCTATTAATCTTCTGCCGTATACAAGGTAACAATGAATTAGAGAACTTCTTCTAGTTTATAGAATCTTAAATTATAGGCTACTCTCACCGCACTTGGGTAAATTTTTTAGGGAACTATTGAAGATGGAAAGGAAATAGCTGTGAAGAAGCTGTCCTTAAGATCTTTGCAAGGAAAGAGAGAATTTATGAATGAAGTTAAACTTGTGGCCAAAATTCAACATCGAAATCTGGTGAACCTATTAGGCTGTTGCGCAGAGGGATCGGAAAGGTTGCTTGTTTATGAGTACTTACCCAATAAAAGCCTCGATAAAATCCTTTTCGGTGAGTCACT
Organism: Pinus taeda; assembly: GCA_000404065.3. NCBI lineage: Eukaryota > Viridiplantae > Streptophyta > Pinopsida > Pinales > Pinaceae > Pinus > Pinus taeda. The sequence continues at coordinate 7,603 of APFE031553984.1, read as the reverse complement.
TCCGTTCTATATGTATCTGAAAAAATGCATTAATGTTCCAATATATTTATCTGGGTCATGATAATTAGTTAGCGTACTGCATGCATGGATACAAATCCAAACAAACGCAACCAGCTTGATTGGCAGAAACGCTACAACATTATAGTGGGAGTGGCTCGTGGGCTTCTCTATTTGCACGAGGATTCTCGACTGCGGATTATTCATCGGGATATTAAAGCAAGCAATATTTTGTTGGACGAAAATCTGAATCCTAAGATAGCAGACTTCGGCTTAGCAAGACTATTTACTGAAGATGAGAGCCACGTCACCACAAGAGTTGCTGGAACTTAGTAAGATATCACTTTGACACATTCTCTAAAGCGATTAACCATTAGTGATTGATATGTTTTAATCTGTGCTATTGATTTCAAGAGGATTGACAGTATCGTATGACAATTTTGCTTTTGGGTATTTACCTGCTTTGTTATGTTTTAACATTCTAGGATACAGGAATACGATTTCCTTTGCAAATAGTTTTCACTTGATCCTCGCTCAATTCCTAAAATTTCCCTCACTACATAATCTTCGACTTTATAATTTGGATATGCAGCGGGTATATGGCACCAGAGTATGCTATGAAGGGGCAATTATCTGTAAAAGCAGATGTCTATAGCTTTGGCGTTCTTCTTTTGGAACTTATTACAGGAAGAAAAAACAGTGATAATAATCTGTCACTTGATATGCAGACGCTTTTAGAATGGGTGAGATATTCTGATATTGTTCTCATTTTATGTCCAACTGAGCTTATTCACCTCATAGGTTATGTAATTTTGTTCCGAAAGTCATTTTTCACTGGAATATGGCCATTGTGTTTTGAAAAAATCTAAGTATAGAAATATTTAAATCTTTGTGAACACCATTAAAAAGATCCCTGCGGCATCCAAAAAAAATTACCCAAAATACTAAAACTTAATAGCATGGGTTCATCTATAAACCGTTTAGAAGAGTGTGAATTTAGAAATTTCACTACTGATATATTTTGATACGATTTTTTAAAGTCGATAAAGTAACAGGATGACGATTGTTCGTGATTATTATGCAGGCGTGGAGATTATACAAACGAGGGAATATTGTGGAGATAATTGATCCAGCTATAATTGTAACGTGCAACGTGGAGGAAGCATTGAGATGCATTCATGTTGGTCTTTTATGTACACAAGCTGACTCATCACATCGTCCATCAATGTCTCTCATCACTTTGATGCTTTCATCTCATTATGTGACATTGCCCGATCCTGTTTTTGTTTCCTAAAACAGCTAGTACACTGGTTGTGGCATTGGGTTTCACAATCTTTATTTTATCATGACTATTTTTAATCTATAAATATGGTTTTTTACAATATTATGGGTTAATATCACGGTTCATCAATACAACATGTCAAAAAAATCATAACTCATTTCATATGACACAATTTTTAATTTTTATTGATACATTTTTTTTATTCCTTTCAAGCAATTGTTCATTCTTTTTATTTTTTTGTGCAACCAAAAGAATAAGCACTAGAAACCAATTGATTATAGATTCCTAATGGAACAATGAATGATGACTCTTTGATATTAAATAATGAGAATTTTATATTAAGTAAAATTTTGTGTTTGGATCACAAGTAATGAGAATTTGATATTAAGTAAAATTTTGTATTTGGATCACAACTTGTAGATTAGGTGATGACATTGAAATTTCTTCCGAGGTCAAAAATAACTATGACCTCATCAAGGCTATCATATAGCATATACTTAGTGGTAACTTGCCTACTAGATGTTGGGTCTTTGGAGGTATACACTCTCCAAAAGATCAACAAGATCATACAAAACTTACAATACAAAGAAAAATTGATGCAAGTTCCGCTAACTAAGTTGTGGAGTCTTCCTCTGCTACAAGAGGTACATTCAAATCTACTTTTATTACATTGCCTACACATTCCTCATCTAGATTGGAGGAGATATCAAGGGACAATGATTTAATTTATGTATGTAGATCCTTTAGTTGTCAGCGAAGACCATTTGTCTCACCCTCTAATTTCCTCTACTGAGTTTTATCTTCCATTAGTAATTCCAAAGCTATCAAGACAACAAAAGAGACATGTTTCATTTTGGTATAAAAAGTTCTTGGTTTGACTCTAATCTATCCATTTGTTGCTCCAATGATTTCATTATGTAATACCTTCGTAGCAAATTCAAGTATCCAAATTTCCTCCCATGTAAATTTACTACTAAGTGTTGAATTGTAAGGCACCCATGAAACACTAAGGGATGGTAAGCCCTTGCTCTTCTCGTCAAGTGAAGAAATTAGATCATTAAGACAAGAACAAAACCACAACATCAAGGGTTCCTTAAAGTGCTGACACCGAGCAACAATTGTCAACAAAATTTCCGGTATCATCACTTCCCAAATTAAAACTTTACACCAACTCAGTGCCTACAAGACATGCCTAACAAAACTTGCCTTTATTGCTTGAACAAACGAAGAAATTTTCATTAACATGAAAAGTTTATGGATTACCTTCCTAACATATGTAAGAGCTAATGCCTAGTTGGTGCTAATAGCTCCCCACTAGCTTTGAGACTACTATCATAGGATACCATCGATTTTGGAAAGTCAACAACTGAATTATGGACCTCCTTAATATTCTAATGGTCGAGAAATCAAGAAGGGTGCACAAAGGCTCTTGCCCCAGTATTTTCTCCATATCCCCCAGAGTAACTAAACCTTCTTTACCTCCTCAAGACCACATCAAAGAACTCCACTATAACCATTGTTAATATATGTCATTTCCACAAAGAATACAAAGGATTGCATAGAAGATTTAACGCTTTCTCCACACAATAAAATATATCCTATCACTTTATCATCAATGGCTTAGAAGCACATGAATAAGGGATATAATGATGACAAAAAACTAAGAACATGCTTCCACCAAATTTTGTCCATGCATATGTATTCAAGCCTAATTAAACTGACATTAATAATATTTTATGCATAATGACTTTGGGAGAGGGAGCCAAGTTGATTTTTGTGGCCCTCTCCCTTCTCCAAATTTCATTTTTTAATTCAAACAATTTCATAGTTAAGGGATGGGAGAAATTGAGGGTTGGCCATTATGAACAAAGACCCCTTCCTGTTTTACACCTTCATTAGCAAGACAACCTACTTCAACATTATGTGATCTCAGAACATTATAAAAGATGAGCTTTGAAAAGGATGGTTTCAAAGCTTGGATTGTTTCTATGATAGCTCTTAACTTGCACTCTTTTGGTAATGTTCCAGGAATCATGTGTTATATAATTATCAATGAGTCACCCATTACAACCAAGTTTTCAATCTTTGTTCCTCTTGTTAGTATTACACCTTGTAGCAACACATGCTTTGGTGGGGTTATTTGCTAATTGGCCAAGGCCCCAATAATACTCTATTTCATTGTTTTCCAAACTTATCGATAATCCCTCCCTCTTAGCCACCCCTAATAGTTATTAATTTTGTTAATAGTTCTTACAAATTATTTTTATTTGGACACGTGAATGCCAACATTTTTCATTATTCATATTTTGTATACCAATACTATTGTTGGGACACATAATTGGAATGGTAAGATGTTAGTGTATTCCCCTTATTGTATGGCTACCGTAACAATAAGAATAAGGGGAATACACTAACCTTATTTCTTAGTGTATTCCCCTTATTCTTATTGTTAGTGTAGCCATACAATTAGGGAAATACACTCACATTTTGTCTTACCAATTTTGATTTTTTTAAAATGTATATAAAATATATTAATTCTTTTTAGTATTAATAATTATAATAATAATAATTAATATAATTATTATTAATTTTCATGATTAAGTATGTTTATTATGGATTGATGACTATGCTTAATTTATATGACCATGCTAGTTTTAATAATAATTATATATTAGAAATTTTTTTCATTTCTTAATAACAATTATATATGAGAATGAAGATAAGAAACTATTAAATTGTATTTTTAATTTTTGAAAATGAAATAAGAAAATATGTATATAAAGACATAGATAGGAAAGTATCAACCTTCATATAATATATTTCCAAACCCCAACCTTATACATATTTAACTCTACAGTCTACATTTATATACTTTCTTAATTTTCTATTATCTAAATTGTTTTTTTAAATATATATACTTGTAGATTATGTGAGGACACCCTGCTTCCTCTAAACAACCTTCTAGCTTGTGGATATAAATGTCAAATAAGTACAAATTTTAATGATTAATATATAAAGATTATAAAATTACACTTAATAATTTTTATTATATATAATTATAAAAATAATAAAATTTTTAACAAATGAATCATCAAATTAGTTATTTAGGAAAATATTCAAGACCAAATATCGTATTTTCTTGTATTAAAAATATTAATTGAATTTTTTTATATACTTTTGTTATATTTCATTTATTATAAAATATTAAAATAACTTACAGACCATTCAAATGAAATATTGACCATTCAACTTAATTAATAAAATTATATTGATAGCCATATTTTAAATATAAGTACTATATTATTTATAACTAATAAAAATAGTAAAATTAAATAATATCAATTAAAATTAAATTATTAGATAATTAGTATTTCAAAAATATAAAAAAATAATATTATATTTATTTTAATATAATCACTTATTAAAAAAATGTAATTGGATGTTTTTCTATATTTATTTACATTTCATTTATGATGATGATGATGATGATAGTGGTTAATGTCCACTGAGACCAAATTGGTCTATCAGACCTATAATTTTCTTAGTTTTTAATTGTTTGGCTCCTCGTCTTTCTTGGCGAGATTGATGCTATAGCTTTCTTTTTTTTCTCTACGGTCTTCCAAATTCCTTTATCTTGCATCTCCTTCATCTCTTCTGGTTCTTGGGACATTGGTGTCTTAGCTTCGCGATCTATTGTGTTCGTCCTCTTGAAGATAGATGGAGAAGAAGTTTGGTCTAGGAGATCTGCTTTGCTATTAAATGAAGATTTATTTTGTGCGGTATTCGAATCCTCATAACTGTTGATGCTTGAGGGGTTGTCGAGTTCACTTTTTTGTTGTTGAGTGGGGCTTTCTCCTTGCTTGTCTTGAGAGTTGTTTCTTTCTTGCCCGATTTCTTGTGATTCAGAGCTTTCTCTAGAGTATTCTTCTTTGATAACAGTGTAGTGTTCTTTTTGTGCTCCTTCCTACCAAGTAGATTTGTGGTGGTTTTTTCTAGCAGAATTTTTCTGGAAGGCTTTTGGGCAATTTTTGGCTAGATGGCCCGTCTCAAAGCAGGATCGACATCTAAAGAGGACACTTTCATAATCGAGTTTCTGGTTCCACACATAGTCTTTACTTGTTAGGTTTATCTCAGCTCGGAATCCAATGCTGAAGCCCATTTCCACACAAATGCATGCATAGGTGGTTCTGGCATATTCCTCTGTTTCTGGGCACATGCAGTAAAATTTCTCAATTGCATTTCCAATGGCTTTTAGCGAGGAGAGATTCCATATATGCAAGGGTAGGCTTGGCAATCTCACCCAAACTGGTGCTGAGGTTATGACTGCTGTTGAGGGATCGAATGATGGGTTCCATGGCTTCATGAATAGGCCTGAGTTTTCCCAAAACCAAGAGCTGGAATGTAGAATACATTGTCTGCTTTCAGGATTTTCAAAATCTACTATAAAAAAACCCCTAGCACAAGGGTAGATATTAATTTCATCAGAAATGACAGGCTTTCATACTTCGAGATCCAATTGTGGAGTGCCGTCAGCCGCGGCCAAAAACCATTGAACCGGTAAATTAGAGCACTTTCGGAAAACTTCAAAGCCTCATCGAGTGAGGCTTGGACCACCTAGACAGTGGGAGCTGGAGCTTCACTGACGATATGGGCAGGAGCTTGCCCTTTAGAAGCAGACGGAACTGAGCCAACAACTATTTTCGCGAAGTTGGGAGCCATATTTTCCAGTACAGAGTCGAGATCCAGTCGCAGAAAAATAAGGCAGAAGATTAGATCTAGATATAGCTTCAGAATATTAGATCTAAAACCCACCCGCAAAGAAATGAGGCAGACGATTATATCTAGATGTAGATCTAGCCACATAAAATTAGATCTAGAACCCAGTAGCAAAGTCTCAGTAAGCCTTTTAATTTGCAAGAAACCCTATGGAAAGTGTTGCAGATCACAATCTATGAAAAGATACCTAGAGCCGCAGATCCGCTCAGAGCCCTGGAGCCGTAGCCGTAGAAAGCCCTGGAGCCGCAGAAAGACGTATGGAGAGTAAATAATCTCTACTCGGCTTTTACGGAGGTGTAAATAAATGTTTACATATATCTTCTCCACAGTCGCAGAAAGACCTGGAGCCCCAGAGTATCGAGCTATTTACCGAACTATGGAGAGTAAATAATCGACTTTTACGGAGGTGTAAATAAATGTTTACAGATATCTTCTCTGTAGCCGTGGAGACCTGGAGCCGTAGAGAGTAAATAATTTATAAACCATTCAACTTAATTAATAAAATTATATTTTGATTAAAAGTTATAATAAATATGATTTATTTCATCTTGTGAGATGATAAGTGTTAAAGGCGTCTCATTCCGCTATCATGTCTTAGCACTCAACATGGAAACAATTCTAGGCATTATGGTTTCAAGTGGGATGTGTTAATGGTTTAACTAATTGTTTGAAGTTAATGTTGCTCATATGTAGACATGCCCAAACGACAACAATCATTACTCTTTCCCCATAATTTTCAATGCAAGACTAACTCTGAACATTCATTGCCCTTTGACTCTATCATATTTTGTTGTTATTTTAGTTTGGGAATATGAGGAACCAATTGTTTCTTTCCCTTGTAGTTGTTTACTTCTTTGTTTTTTCTATTTCTCGGCCTTTCCCATGAGCTTTCTGCACTTCACTTCTATGTTGGCTAGAGGAAACATTCTCTAAATAATTTCTTCTCTATGAATTTCTTTATTTGCAAGAACTTTTGCATTGGATGGATAGGCTTTGGGGCTCTATCAATTCCATATGGTGAGGTAAAGAGCTTGAGTTCATTGTGGTAGTAGCAGTGTTGTAAGGAGTAGGGGTTGTTGCACTCCTTTAAGGGTCTAAGTCTTAGCTTGAACTTTCGTACAACAAATTCCTCGTGGTGGAAATGTACAAAAAGGAAAAAGTAGTGGCATTGCCACCACATGACTCTTGCTATTACTAGCACAACCACATCTATATTAATATAAATGTGGTTGATAAATGTTGATAGGATTAATATATCAGCCAATATCAATACTATTAATAATGCAATATTATATTTAATACTATTATTTATAATATTATTCTTGATAATATTATTATACAACTTGAGTGGGCCTAGTAGTTAAGAGCATGAGTTTACTCCTAATAGGTCATATGTTCAAAACTAGAGGGGATAGAGTATGTATGCCTTTGTAGACTTAACAATCAAATTGATGTGTGGAGGTGGGTACATTGTCCTACAAACAACGGGGTCTCATGCACCAATTCGGTGTGTGGCTTGGTCGTGAACTTAAAATTAGATAATAATAA
>APFE031553975.1:15803-26494 GCA_000404065.3 Pinus taeda | reverse complement strand
TGGGCCCATAACCCACAGGTCCCAGGATCGGAGTTGAAGAAATCTTGAAAATGAAGAGACCCTGACTTCGTTTCCAGCAAGGGGGTCTCCTCGTTTTCATCACACAATTATATGTAAATGTGGACACAAAATGAGGCAGAAAAAGTTGCAAATTTGGATGGTAAAAACGATGTAAAACTAGACACCAAAAAAATGCAAAATTGGATGAAAAAGTGGGCGTAAATAATGGTGCAAAATTGGACACATAAGTAGACACAAAAAATGGTGCAAACATGGGCATAAAAATAGCTTAAAATTGGATGCAAAACTTGGTGCAAAAACAAATACAAAAGTAGACGTAAAAAATGACTCTAAATTGAATGTACCATTAGACACAAAATAAGATGCGAAGGTGGACACAACACATGACCCAACATAAGATGCAAATATAAATGCAAATTTGGATGCTCAAAATGATGTAACATTGGATGCAAGAAATGGTGTTAAAAACGACGCAAAATTGGATGCAACAAATGACGCAAAATATGGTGCAAAATGAGATGGGAAAAATGGAGACAAATCAAATGTAAATGTAGACGTAAAAAATGGTTGAAAAAAAGATGCAAAAATGGGCACAAAAAAGGATGCAAAATTTGGTGCTAAATCAAATTCAACATATGGTGCAAAGATAGGCACCAAAACTGGTGCAAAAATAGAAGCAAAAACTAGTGTAAGACTAGATACAAAACCTGGCGTAAGACTAGATGCAAAAACTGACACAAAATGGATGCAGAAAAAGACGTTAAATTGGAAGCAAAATACAGTGTAAACTTGATGCAAATGATGGCGCAAAAATGGAAGCAAAGAATGACACAAAATAGGAAGCAAAAGACAATGAAAAATAGATGCAAAAAATGACACGAAACTAGAAGCAAAACCTGTCATAAAATAAGATGCAAATCTTGGTTCAAAATTTGACGCAAAAAATGATGCATAGTTTGGTGCAAAAAATGATGCAAAATCTAGAGTGAAAAAGGATGCAAAATCAGACGCAAAAAAGGACGCTTTAAAAATTGTACAATAGAGCCAGATTCAGCGCCAGGTTGCTCATAACAATTACAAAAAAATTGCACTAAAATCTGGCGCTAAATCTGGCGCAAATTGTTGGTTTTGTTGTAGTGACCTCATATAAAGAAGGGTATGTTATAGGCCTTTGTTGTAGATGTTATTCCTCATCTGAGATTTATTTCAAACTAGGTTGTTTCTTTTGTTTCATGTTCAAAATCACAACCCCACATTCAATTTCTGAGCGGTTAGGTTTTCATAACGATATTTGTCTTTTAATAAAGCTTGTCTCTTACTCCAAATAATTAAAGAACCTACTTAAAGGTAATGAATTGATTTATTTTGAACTATGGTTGAAAACCATTAACTTTTGTTTCAAAGTTTTGGTTTCTCTTTGATAAAATCTTACTAGTTCTCTGTCATTTTCCTCTAAAAGAGATATTGTTGATACTTAGTATTGCAAACTACTTTGTATGATGATTATGATCTGAATGTCTTTATATACAAGTATAGCGCTCACCTGACTTTTCTAATTTATGTATTCTATTTTTTACCTTAATTAAATGTATATTTGATTTGGTCATGACGCTAGTTTATTAAGCCAGTTAAGAACCATATAATTGTATTGTTTGCTCTCAATAGTTTTCTCATGTGTACAAAAACTACCTTTTCTTAGAATGGTGACATTGCTCCTTATCAATAAATCTCATCATAATTAGTGGGTGTCTAATTAATAATTTTACTTTTTATTTTTTGGAATTGTAATATATTTGATCCACGTAATGTTCATTCCTTGACACATTTACACAATCATCTTAGTAATTTTAAGTGTGAGTCACATTTTCCATCTTTTATTATTGTATTATGAAGATTCAGGGCGGGCCTATCCTAGAGCCTACCTTCTTCTTAAGATATAATAATAAGGACTCAAAAATATGTTTATCCATTGTTAGTGGCCACCCGGTTAGGTCTAGAAACTAATATAGTCTTCTATTTTAAATTGATGTTACTACATACAAGTTCCAACTAGTATTCATTCAAGAGATTTATCTTGCATGAAGATACAAAAACCATAACATAAATAGAATTTATTTACACATTTGACAAAAAAATAATATACTACAAATAGTACTATAGACGCTAATATTTTCCTTAACTACTTAGTTCAGCCACAAAATCACCAGGAAAGAGAGGGCTCCACCAATGTGCTCTATCAAACCAACAAGTACAATATCCATTGCTAGAACTCCCCCCAAGCCAGTTTCACTTCTAGAATAAATGTTAGACAGTGAGCTAGCAAGGTTTGTTCTGAGGCATCAATATTGTACCATTCCAACCCAAGAACTTAGACTCACAAGTCTATCCCAGGGTTCCATTTGACACCCAACAACTCAAGAATTCCCTAACTAGAAGTGTCTTGGAAACATTCAACAACATCCTGTGTTAGGTTCCAGAGCTTAAAGCTTCAACTCCTCTCTTAGACCTCCTCCAACTAGGTACCATGTCTCCAAGGTTACCTCATTTTTTCTTCCCTCTCGCCCTCTTAGCTTCCTTGTCCAAATTGAGATTATTTATCTCTAAGGAGAGGAGAATTCTCTTCTAACTACCTAGTAAGTGAAACTCTTATTTATAACTCTTTCGTGTAGTTTTTTGGTTAATTATAATTAATATTATTTATAAAAATAAAATTGTAACACCCTCCTCCCACATCTACCCAAGCAACCAGCCAGTCAGGGTGAACATGTGATAAGAGTTCAATGTGATATGATTTAACCTCCTAAGTCAGGTTAAGGAAATGGAACTGATGGAAACACACCATACAAAAATTTGACATCAGCTTCAAGACCCTCAAGAACTAATATAACACTATAGAAAACTTTCCCTTGGGCCCCACTAAGATTGTGGACAACTTAAGCCTCAATTGCTCTCATGATATAGGCAAGACAACATTCAAAAACCCAAAGTTGCCCTCACAAGGTTGCCAGCTAGCATCTAGAGTCTCATTTAGTCAATGTTATGCTAGTGTCCCTATGATTTGAGCCGCTTTTTTAGGCTTAGAACCCATGCCACTGCCTAGAATCGAACCATCTCTTTAGAATAATAAAATAACACGGAACATATAGCACTAAAGAAAATGCTTGTTTAAGAGCTTGACTGGACCCCTACTAGCCATGACAAACATTTCGTCAAACATATCATGAATATATAACTACAGGTATAAATAACACATCTCAACATAGGGGTCTCATACTTATATGAGATTTTTCATGAAGTGTTGATGCCTCAACACATTAACTATCATTCCATCCATTAGACCACAGATACATTGTTCATTCATAGACAAGTAAAAACATGATGAGAGCAATATATAGTTGTTTTCATAAAACATATACGTAATGAAGATAATAGTGATAGGAATACTAATGAACTCATTGTCATATAAACCTCATATAATTGCTATAATTCTCATAGAAATACAAGGGGAAATAACCTTCTATTGATGATATAAAATCCAACATGGGATGGGACATCCACATTCCACCTGATTGTAGCATAGCTGAGCCAAATCTCTCTTTAGCCATGCACCTCCATGCCATATTCCAAGGATGAATGTGGGATCTCATAAAATGCATCAATCAAAACTCATCCAGGGCTTCCAGAGGCCATCCACCTCAACCCATCAAATAGTGATTACACCTCACGGTCGGACATCCCAAAACCATCATCATATTGGTCTCCATCCAAGCCTTATAAGGCTTACAGATCATTTGTTCCAACCAAGGCTTCCAGGAGTAGTGACTCAATCCATAGCTGTGACGATGCTTCTTGAGTGTTTTTCCAACAAAGACTTCCAAGACTAGTAACTCAACCCAACAATGGTTTCCAAAGCATTTTTCCAACCAAGGCTTCTAGGACTAGTAATTCAACCCAAGTTGTTATAGGGCTTCCAAAGAATTTGTCCAACTAGGGCTTCCAGGAACTAATATCTCAACCCAAGCTAATGAAACATCAGAATCAACCAAAACAAACAATGAAAGTAAACCCACAATCACCATGGCTATCCAGGAAATGGTAAGGCTAGGCAATCCACTATCAATCTAGGCAACCTTCCATGCCAATGACAGATCATGACCAAGAATCCATATGCATATGCCATCGATGCAAAAACTTTTGAAGAAATCATACATGCAACTTTGTACCTTCAAGTAAATCTCATGTAATTTTTTATCCTGATGCCCTCTTGCACTTTCCTCCTCTTCCTTTGGCTTCTTGCTCCAAGAATCCAGGTATGCCACACCCTCCAAGTGTGCTCCAAGAAAACTCTCACTGTCCAAGTGTATGAAAGAGAGAATAATTAGAGAGCTCCAAAAATGAAATGACCAAGGTTGAGACAAGAGCTTACACTAACTAAGAGCTTGCCAACTGATCTTAGAAGCCTTTTTATTAATAAGACCTCTATTTTATTCATTTTCCATTATTTTCCTTCATTTTCCTCCTCACATAAAACCTGTGACGTTTCACCTTCCTTTTGTCCTAATTTCAATTATTTTCATAAATAAATGTGTCAAAAATGCAATTTTCCTTTCCAAATCCTTAACCATTGCCTTTTCCAATTTCCTTTAGCCATTATAACTTAAATGAACACCCACTAGGATGTTTCCCCACCATTTAACTTGGAATATGTGTCCCATGACTATGGCCTTATATATTTTTATATAGATTTTTAACCAAGATTATTACAAAACCAACATTTATCATCTATATCTGACCTTTCCCTTGACCCACAATTTTAACAAATCATTTGTAACCAAACAAAATATTTAAATTTTTTACCACAAAAAATTCATACTAATTTCAATCGTAGCTAAGTCATATTTATTCTTCAAAGTTTATTTATCATTGGATGGTATGCATACTAATTTCAATCGTAGCTAAGGCATATTTATTCTTCAAAGTTTATTTATCATTGGCTTGCTACCATCCACACTAATTGATATTGATTAAGAATGGTGCATTGAGAAATTGACACACCCAAGGCTGTAACGTGTAAGGTGATAGTCTTATTTATTCAAAACCGATTTACTGGAAATGTAAACATGATCGTACAGAGTGGGTTGAGGTGTTTATCTCTTTACCCAAGTCCGTATATCAATGAATGGGGAATCTTTCAACAACTATGTCTATGACACGATAGTTTACTTTAGGCTTATGGTCAAAGTATTTGAAATTCCTTGCAAATTTCATTTTTTTTTTAAATATTATTAGTTATTTAGAAAGGAAATGATAGTCTCACTAACTTTACATATAACTTATGAAAATAAAGTGATAAGATAAAATGTAATAAACCAATTATTAAGTGAGAGAATGGGGCTTAGTATTTGCAGTTAGGAAATACAATTTTTTTGTATTAGTATGTCACTATCCGGTGTATTTAATTTTAAAGGATTGTATTAATTAGGGTTTAATATTTAGGATTTCACTAATTTGTGTTTATGTGGATTAGTATATTCTATATTTAGGTATTTAACTTAGTTTAATATTAGGGTTTTTTTAACCCATTTTTAATATTTGGTTTAATAATTTTTTAGTTTATAATATAAGTTTTAATATTATTTTTTTAATAATATTAGGCTATTTGGATTTCCTAATAAAATCTAAAATATTAAGTTTACTATTATGTTTATAAATATTAGGATAAACATATAACTTAGTTTAATATAAATATTAGGATATATATAACTTAGTTTAAAATATTAGGATTTTTGTTAACTAATTTTTAATATTTTGGTTTATAATTTTTTAAGTTTATAATATAATTTTAAATATTATTTTTATTATTGGGGACTATATTGGATTTCCTAATAAAATCTATAATATTAGGGTTTTTAAAACTAAATATTAGGAATACATATTATTAGGCTTTTATGCTACAAAGTTTAATATTATGTTTATAATATTATTGTATAATAATTAAAAGTTTTTATTAATATATATTTTTTAATATCATATTTATAATACAAATTTTAAATATTATAAAAATTTTAAAACTCAAATATTAAATTTAATATTATAAACCATAATACGAGATTGAATATTATTAATTTAATAATTATTACTGTTAGATTGATATAAACTTGTCCACTTATATCTACTACATTTATTACTATGATTATGTTAATTAACAAAAGCACAAATACTTATTAAAAAATTTACAATAAAATCACTCCAAAACAAATGTATTCCCGTGAATAATCTTGAAATAAAGCGACCAATACTATTCGTTATCATTATAATATATTTATCAAAGCAATATCTTACTTTTATTTATCAAAGCAGTATCTTATCTTTAAGGGCTTACAAAATGGTAACTACGCATATGAGTTGTTTAAAAATAAAATAAAAGTCGTAAATGAGGACTAACGACCCCTATGCAAGTGAAGCAAATGATTGAAACATAAAATGAGTTTTTGGTGATATTTTTTTTTAAACCGGGTTTTAAAATGAATTTTTTATTATAATATATAAATTTACGTATTATCAAAAATATTTTAAAACCACTAAAAATGTTAAAAATTGTTTAAAATAGATCATGTAATATGAAGATTTTAAATTATATATAAATTTTAACATTATTGGGGAAAAAAATATTTTAAGACTATTCAAATTATAAAGAGTTTTATTCAAAATTATAATTCCAAAAAATATGTTGAAAAACTCTCCCAAAACATATAACAAGTTTTTCGTGCCATCATCCCAAAAATGCGAAAGAAAACAAATAAAGTGGCAAGATCCAATCCAATAAATTAGTACCCTCCAATCAAAATTTTGTAATCTTCGTTGTTTAAGATCTTTCTAATAAAAGTGATTCAATACGGTGGTGACAATGCCCAACTCCCGACGACTTGACCTTTTCAGGTTGTCATAGAGGTTAGGAGAGTGTGGTGTATGTGAAGATATGGATTAGGGAGATGCCACTTAACCATCCTTAGATTACGAGCCTTTGCAGGAAACAAACGTATTAAGCAAATTGCGTGTGATTGGATTATTATTGCCACATCGACCAAAAACAAAGACTCGGCGAGTCAATCTCGTATATCCGTCCACAAAAATACCCATCAAACCATAACGATGCCGCCATCCACACTAGCTCTGTCATATTATGTCCAGTGGTGACACCATCCAGTGGGCTCCATCTATAATCAATTCTCACACTTTCTATGAAGCAAAATAGAAGGCTTTGGGAGCTGGAGGACAAAGGGATCACTAAGATTACCGACGCTTCACGATTCCCGTTATGGATTATTACTCTTTAGTGTTATTTAAGTGAATTTTAATTTAAATATAGTTAGTAATCTTCTTTCTTTTTTCTGTTTTGTTTTGTTTTGTCATTTATTCATGTCATGGTAAAAGGAATTTTTTTTTTTAAATAACTATATAATATATTAATGTCATGTCATGGTAAATGAATTTATTTTTTAATAACTATTATATATGTATTTTTATTGAAAAATTGTTATAAAATTATAATATAATAAATTGATTTTTTTTATTTTTAATTTTTTCTAAATCTAAAAGATTGATTTATGATAATTTATTTAGATTAATATTATTTGGAAGGTTTTTCATATAAATATATAAGAATTGATAGTATTGAGAAAAGAATATTTGGAGGCTAGAAAGTTTATAATGGGCTTGAAAACAATTGAAAGTCGACATATCTTTGTGTATGGAGTAAAAAAAAAAATCTTCTTTGAGACCCTCGTCACCCCTGTTAGTTTATATGGAGATGAGACTTGGAGTTTCAGTATACTTAAAGAATCGTAGAGGAAGATTGAGCTAATCTAAATGCAATTTATAACTTGTGACCTTAGGATTAAACGAAATACTCCCTACCCTATCCTCTTCATTGAAGCTAGTAGTTCCCCAATTCAAAATATGGTTATGATTAGGTATCTTATGTATAAGAAGAAGTTATACAACATGGAAGCGAAGAGGTTCCCCAAAATTGTTGTTAACACTAGCCAAAACTTCAACCACTAAATCAAGCGAGGCTAGCATAAGGATGCCTAATCTTGCCTATACCATTAGGGTGATAAGAAGAGATTATTATGGAGAATAAGGACAATATTAAAAATATTATTACTTCAAAATTTAAGGACAAGTTGTGGGATGATAATAAATTAATGCAAAAATGGAAGCTAAGGTATTATAAGGAGGTGATCAACCCCAATCTTGATAACCAAAAGTATCCTTTTGTTTTCACTAGTGCTAATAAGAAAATGAACATTTTCAAGATAAGAACTAACTCTCATGAGCTTCAAAATGAAACCCGACGTTGGTCGATTTCCAAAATACCTTGGGATGAAAGAGTGACACCTTTGCTATACTAGGAGGGTTGAAGACTAGCATTTGCACCAAATGTTGAAAAAAAATGTCATAAGTCAGTAGCACATATGGAAGAAGAGCATAAATGAATCACTATCACATATGGACGAAGAGCATAGAAGAAAAAAGATGTGTTATGTTATGTGATCTAACTATAGCCCAATTTGAGTGACAAAAAGTTAATGTTAAATGTGATACAATCAATCATTCTACTGAAAACATAGACATGTGCAACTTCCTTCCCAAGTGCTCAATCGAAGAGCTTATTTTCATTGACAATTTCATCACAAGTCGGACCCTCGTCTTTCATCGCCTCAACAAAACAAAACCATTGACCCTCATATGGTAATGGTTCTAGAGCAAATTTATCAATGAGTATTCTCGAGAGGCATTTCCATTTATAGTCCAACATTATTTTTTCAATACTCTACAACTCCATGATTTTCCTTCTTTTGTTTGTGGATTATTGATGCTAATCGGTCTTGTAGCGCTTTGTTTATTCCTCATATGGTGGATTCGCCATCCCACTAACGATGCAATGTGGCTATGGGGATTTTTAGTTGTTCGTGAGATTTGGTTTTCTTTATCATGGGTTTTGGATCAACTCCCCAAGATTATTCTATAAATAGAATGACTAATTTGGATGTTCTAAAGGAGATACCTTCGAACCCAAGGGGGAGACATGATCTTCTAGGGATTTATGTGCTTGTCTCTAATGTCAATCCAGACAAGGAAACTCCTCTTGTTGCTTCCAATACAATTCTTTCTATTCTTGTACCTAACTATCTTGTAGAGAAGCTCCCTTGCTAGACATGGAAACTCCTCTTGTTACTTCCAATACTATTCTTTCTATTCCTGTAGCTAACTATCTTATAGAGAAGCTCCCTTGCTACTTATCTAATGATGGTGGGTCTCTTATCACATTTGAAGCTCTTGTAATAGAGCAATATTTTCCAAAATCTAGGTACCTTTCTATAGAAAGCATAACATTTTGTGAGAATTGATTTTCTTTATCATGGGTTCTGGATAAACTCCCTAAGCTCTATCCTATAAATAGAATGACTAATTTGAATGTTATGGAGGAGATACCTTCAAACCCAAGGGGGAGATATGATCTTCTAGGAATCGATGTGTTTGTCTCTATTATTGATCCTGACAAGGAAACTCCTCTTGTTACTTCCAATACTATTCTTTCTATTCCTGTACCTAACTATCTTGTAGAGAAGTTCCCCCCTTGCTAGACAAGGAAACTCCTCTTGTTACTACCAATACTATTCTTTCTATTCCTATAACTAACTATCTTATAGAGAATCTCCCTTGCTACTTATCTGATGATGGCAGGTCTCTTATCACATTTGAAGTTCTTGCAAAAGAGCAAGATTTTCAAAAATTTGTGTACCTTTCTATATAAAGCATAGCATAGAGACTCAAAATCATGAGATTTATTTAAATGCGATTTCACCAAAAGCAAAGTGAAAGGGTAAGAGGGTGAAGAGAAAGTAAAATGAGTTCATATGAGATATATCTAAAGTTTTAAATAAAATGAAAACTGATAATACTTTTATATATAGATCTAGACATATCTTAGTGGGTGAAAAGAGATTTCATCCCTCTTGATTCTTTGTAGATCGGGTTTAATAAAATGAAAAGTGATAATACTTTTACATATAGACCTAGATCCATCTTAATGAGTGAAAAGAGATTTGATCCCTCTTGATGCTTGGTAGATCTCGAGGTGGTAGATATTGAGGTAAGATGGATCTACTAGTTACTATGAAAATAGTTCATAAAGCAAGAAAATTTACAAATATATAAAAAACAATCAAAAGAAACAATAATTATTACTACCCTTAACTACAATGTATTCATGATCTAGTTAATCTAATTTTTTATCAAGGAAAATTGTCAATAATAAACCTAAATTACAATTAAATGTCTTTCTAATTCATTTGATTTTATTTATCCAATCAATCCCAAAGAACCTAAATTACAATTAAATTTCTTTATAATTCCTTTAATTTAGAGTTCATAACATCCTACACAAAAAGAAAACACATTTACAAATATATAAAAAACAATGAAAAGAAACAGTAATGATTACTATCCTTAACTAAGATGTATTGATGATCTAGTTAATCTAAGTAAAACTGTCAATAATAAAACTAAATTACAATTAAATGTCTTTCTAATTCATTTAATTTTATTTATCCAGTCAATTCCAAAAAATATATTGTACAACACAATAAGTCAACAAAACTATA
>APFE031553975.1:2269-13522 GCA_000404065.3 Pinus taeda | reverse complement strand
AAAGAAAACAGTAGCTTTGAGTGACAAATAATAAAATTTTAAATTGTAATGTATAATTTGTTTTAAATGAAGGAAAACTAATGTTAAAAAGAAAACAATTCTATTTTATAATTTGTTTTAGATGAAGGAAAACTAAATGTTAAAGAGAAAACAATAGCTTTGAGTGAAAAATAATTTTTTTTTTTTTATAATTTGTTTTATGATGAGGAAAACTAAATGATAAAATGAAAACAATATATTTGAGTGACAAATAATAAAATTTTTAATTGTTAATTCAATTTTATAATTTGTACAAATAATAAAATTTTATTTCATAATTTGTTTTAGGTGAAGGAAAACTAAATGTTAAAAAGAAAATGATAGCTTTGAGTGATAAATAAAAAGAAAACAATAGCTTTGAGTGACAAATAATTAAATTTTAAATTGTAATGATAACACGCAAACAAAAATTCAATCTTATAATTTGTACAAATAATGAAGTTTAAATACCATGACATATAAAGAAGCAATTGATTGATTTCAAAAAGTTTTATGTCCAAGTAGGTTCCACGAGAAACCAGACTCACTAAAACCAAGAACATCCATCAAATGATCCAATGCCATGAATAGAAAGAGCTTGATGAAGATGTATCTACTCAAGTTGTTGCAATGCTTTATGAAACCAGTTAAAAATAACCAAGAACATCCATCAAATTATCCAATGCCATGAAGAGAAAGAGATCTATGAAGATGTATCTGCTCAAGTTGTTCCAATGCTCTAAGAAACAAGCTAAAAATCTCCATGAGTGTGATAAAAATCAATGTGAAAATCCATACAATATGAGGTGTAACACACATAATCTCTAGCCTATAGCCTTGACCTTAAGAATCAAGCTACTCAAGATAACAACCTTCAAAAAAGTTGTAGAACACCTCCATTGGCTAAAATTAATATTGACTTCCACCCAACTTCAAGCTACAACATGATAAGAATAAGGAAGAACATGGTGATTCAGAAATCAGGGCATGCGCATTAAATAAGAACATGGGTAATCATCATATGCAATTAGGTTTATTCACGTTTAATATTGTATAATAGCTCTTCCATAACTTTTCTAAGGAAATTCTAACCAACCAAATTCACCAAAAACAACCGTCATAATGTGAGAACATCTCCCTACAAGTTGATGTTGATGTAACAACATTGGTAATAGAGATGGCAGGCATGTATTGTTTCTCTTCTCTACAGTCCCTACCCCAAAGAGGCAACTCAATGATTTCAAAAATATTTATGTCCAAGCAGGTCCTAGGAGAACTCAGAGTCACTAAAACCAAGAACATCCATCAAATGATCCAATGCCATGAAGAGAAAGGGTTCTATGAAGATGTATCCCCTCAAGTTTTTCTAATGCTCCAACAAAGCAGCTAAAAATCTACATCAAGGTTATAAAAATCAATGTGAAAATACATACAATATGAGGTGTAACATACATAATCTCCAACCTATAGTCTTGTTAATAGTAACTGTGAAAATAAGACAATTTTGTATTATTGCCATCTCTTGTCCCCACATTTGACTCTATTTCTTTTCTGATTGGGCTGCACATTTAGCTTGATTGCTCGACTAACCTAGATCTTACAATTATTGATACTGGCTTGTTCTATTTTGTCCTATTTTTGCATGTTTTATGGCCATCCCTATACCTTTTTTCCTTCAACCTTGATTTTTTTTGGGTTTTCCACCCGAGACATATTAGTTTGTATTGTTCTATTGTATTCCATAACATTAGGATGATATAAAGAGAACACAATTAGTACATTTTTATGCATCTGACATATTGTCCTCCCTTCGGCATGACATGTTTAGATTATTTTGTAATGCTCTATATTATTCCGTAACATTAGGACCATATAAAGAGAACACTGTTAAGTACGTTTCTATGCATCTTACATATTGTCCTGTCTTCAACATGAAATGGTTACAATATATATTTTTTCCTTCAATCTTGATTGTTTTTGCATGGTCCACCCAAGACATATTAGTTTGTATTGTTCTATTGTATTCCATATCATTAGGACCATATAAAGAGAACATGGTTAGTGATGCAGGAGCATTCAACTCAATAATGTCATTGTATTTTAGTAGACATAGGGTTATTGTGTTTTCAAGGGAGTTGGTCTCCTAAGTGTGAATTAATGTAATTATTTAGGCTTTTGAGTGATTTTAAAGAGAATAGGATTTAATTGAATATAGTGAGACATATTTGTAAATGTTCTCAAATGTAGGAGAACATGAGAGATTTAGGATAGTTGAGAGATAGAGGGATTCGAGAATTAATTGTAAAACTCAAATTAGGAGTTAGTTCATGAGTTTATGGATTAGAGAGGAGTTTTAGGAATAAGGAAGAGACTTAGGAATTTATGGATCTAAACCAGAATTGGTTTTAGAATCCCTTTGTATAAATATAAGCCTAAAAGGCAAAGACAGAAGTTAGAAAGTAAGAGATTAGATAGGCTACATAGATAGCTAGAGTGTGGTTTTAAGCCTACATGCAGAGTGTAAACAGAGGCCACTGATATTAGAACAACAGGCGAAAGAGATAGAGATCTCATTCTGCAATCATTGTTTATCTTTATTAATATAACCAAATCAACTATGAGATCGAATGTGTGTTCGAGTGTTAAATGATAAGTGATGATTGAATTGGAATTCAGTATAATTATGTGTGCAGGCAGAGTTGAGGTGAATACAAAGAGGAAGAGAAGAGACAGAGGATCTTAATGGGCACTGAACGATCACAGAACCAAGTAATGGTTGAGTCATCCATGTGTAAAAAACTCACAGAGTTAATCTAAGAGGAATGTGTAGTGGAATAGTGAAGGATGAGAAACCCCGAAGAAACTCAAAACACACAAGAAACATTGAAGAATGGCGGGAAAAACCCAAGTGAAGAGAAGGGAGAAAAAATAAAGTATCAGCATATAAGATCTATTGGATCTTTATGATCAACGGACAGGATTAGATTGCAAGAGAAATGAACTAGCCTTGAAGTGTTGCGATGTGCGATCACTCTGATATATCGCATCAGAGGAAAGCAATGGGAGCAGTGAACAAGGGCCTTAAGAAATCCCTGATTGCAATCAAGCGATATTAAGTGTGGACCATTGGATCAGGAAGAAGAACAACGACAAAGATTCAATCTAAGTATTGACGGAGAGAGAAGACGGGTATTGATATGGACTATAGGATCTAAAGACCTCGTCATCCAATGGATATTGGGTCGTAAATTGATCGAGTGTTAACCATAAGGGGTGGACTGAAACGTTTATAGGTTGGGAGTTTATAATGCCCATCAGATCCGGAAAGGCACTAACCCTTGCATAACTTGTTCACCCGAAATCTCTATAGAGCGTTGGATCAAGTGGAACTTGATCAACAGTTGTAAAGCGTCGGGAAACTCTGGTGATCAGGAAGGAGTACAGCCATCGGATCGAGGATAAGATCGACGGTGGAGATGGTTCATGACAAAGGCATTGAGATGGTGGGCCTGATAGAATTATATGGCATAGTTTGTAGTATTTGAAATCTCGTAGTGTAATCACATATCAGAAGTGGAAGTTTCATGTGTAGTGTGACCGTAGAGAGCCGATATCTGATTGTAATAAATGCATGCATCGAAAAATGTGCAAGGGTTGTAAAAAGGTGAAGAGGTATGGTTTATGCATGTTTAAGGTGATTTCTATTATATAAACATTATAATAGAATATAGCGTGATATGAA
The DNA here is from genome assembly GCA_000404065.3 of Pinus taeda. NCBI lineage: Eukaryota > Viridiplantae > Streptophyta > Pinopsida > Pinales > Pinaceae > Pinus > Pinus taeda. The sequence continues at coordinate 9,762 of APFE031553975.1, read as the reverse complement.
GGATTTCTTGTGTAAGTCCAAAGGAATGAGTGGGATTTAGTTTAATGTGCGGATATATATATATATATATATATATATATATATATAATATATATATATATATGTATGTATGTATGTATGTATGTATGTATGTATGTATTGTATGTATGTATGTATGTAGGTATGTATGTTATGTATGTATGTATGTATGTATGTATGTATTTGGGTTAACAAAAGGTTAACAAAGGTTTAGAGGGTTGATTAAGTCCCAATAGATGGAGAATGAGTTTCGATATAAAGGAAAGGGAAGATTAATGGTAGACTTTGTTAGTCTATAGATCATTCCCCGGAGTTTAAGAAAGGGGCCTTAAACCTTAAGAATTGAAGATTTGATGCCTTAGTGAGTTAAAATTCCTGGGACAGATCAGATATATGCATAAGACATGCATACTATGGGTGAACGTAGGTGTAACCCTGCGTCATTTGGTAATAGAGCCTAATTGTTATTGGAATGATTGATAACAAAACATAATAAGGGAATTCTACAAAAAATGACTTGGAACCGAGTTATGTGTTTTAAGATGTATATGCAGGAAAGAGGGGATCAGATTCTAATCTGACAAACATAAGGTACACAGATGTGCTCTGTAGCAGATGAAAGAAATAAAGGATAATCCACTAAAAGTACAAGTGGAATGGTGGGACAATATCATGAAGAGATCTTGAAGGTGGGATGACATGTTCTGTTTTGATTTGAATACTGGAGAATATGTGGTTTTTATATGGTTGCACGGGTGACAACATAAGGAGGTGAAAAGATTGCAGTAGGCCTAGAGCAAGGAGTGCTCAATTGGTTCCAAAGGAAAGAACCAGAGAGATGTTAAAATACTGAGCTCAAAGGAGAGAAAATTAGTGATGCACATGTAGTAAGGAGGAGACTTGTTACTGCAGAGGTATTGTTGCATATCACAAAGGTAATTCCACAGAGGATGTGGGTAGAATTGTTAAGTAATGAAGGAAGCTGGTAAGACTTTCTAAGCGAAAGAAGAAGTGGTTAGAACCAAGTACTTCATGGTGATTGAAACACAAGAGGATACTTGTGTTCTTGAGAAGGTGCAGATGAGTTGAAACCTAGAAGGAGTAGAGAATAGTGCTCAAATGAGGTTCCAGAGATAGAGAACCAATTGCTTGCCAAAAGACCAAGTACAGAGGAAAGATTGGTTAGGTAAGTGGCAGTAGGGAGGAATTGCTATTGGAGAGGCTTTAATGTAGCTCACAGTGAATGAGTGAGGAACTCATGAAGGTTGAGAGGAAGATGGCTACTGATAGTCATAGCAGAGGTTTTAAGGAATACCACAACAAAAGAAAGATGAAGAAGGAAAATGCGAAGGAAAATGGAAAGAGGACGAGTCAAGAGGAAATTGACAGAGAGATTACTGAGATGAAAGAACAACTCAATGTATTGATAATGATGCTAGAGGAAAGTCAAAGACAGGGTTGGATTTTAAAGAAGAAGCCAATGAAGTGGCATAAGTTGCAGAAAAAGCTACAACAGAGGCAAGTAAGGTGGTTGATGGAAAAACTCAGAGAAGTTGAGTTGGAAATGGAAGTTTACATTTGTGAACCAGAGCAGGGTGAAGTTTTGGGTGAAGATGAAGACTTCAAGACTGAAACTTCAAGCGAGACCAAAAGGTCTGATGATTTTAAATATGATAATTTGTGTATGTTTATAGGTGAAACATGTAAAGAAGGACAATTTGTTGATATTGTCATGAAAAGGGAAGAAGATAGGCAAAATCTAAATTCTGTTTTAAAAGATGAAGTAGAGAAGGATATTAAGCAATCAAGTAAAGGACTTGATGAGATTGATGAGAAGGCCACCAAAATATTTCTAAGTCATGTAAAGGACTTGGAACAATAGGAGGAATTCATGATTAAATCATCAAATGAGATGATGAGGTCTCGTTTTTTTAGAACTGACAGTTTGTGTATGAATGCAGGTAATGCAAAAGATAAATCGTTTTATGGAAATGTCTTGAATGAAGCTAAAAATTTCCAGGTAAAGTATTATGATGACTGTCTTTCAAATGAAGATCAAGTTGAGTTATTACAACAAAAGGAGTTCATAAATTCCATGCTTAATGGAGGAAATATCTTCAATGGGGATGAGACAGTTATGTCCTATGATAAGAAATTTGTTATTGAAGAGAATAACGACGAAATGATTTTCTTAAATGATCAAAGGGAGAGTGATGGACAAACATCTAAAAATATCAAACAGATGGAGGATCAAAATTTTATTCTAATTGAGAATGAAGAAATAGTGTCAATAAGTTATGTTTGTGACAAAGAATATAGTGAGGATTGTATAGAACTTTTGGGAGAAATTCCAAGTGAGATGGCAAATTTGCGGTTGGAGTTAAGTATTTTTGAGAAAAGGCTAGAAGACCAAAAAGTAAGTGCTTAGGTTGTAAAATCAAAATTGAATGAGAATGAAGAAGTTCACTACAATGGACAGGGCAAAAAGAGATCATTAGAATATATGGTGTCAAGGAGAGACTAGTTGACAGTCTCATTAATCCTTTTGAGAATTCAAATAAGCATACTGATGTGTTGATAGAGGAGGAGAAAACAGAGCAGCAAGCTGAATTGTTGCCAAAGGAGGAAAAGGCACATAAGTCTTATGTTTTTTATTTCAATAATTGTTTTATGAGTGCAGGTTTAGTTGCAGATGCTGGAGGAAATTTGCCACAGATGAGTAGCCAAATAAAAGTGGAAGAAGAAGATTCTATGGAAAAATTTAATCCATGGAACAAAGATGTTCAATTGCTGGAGAGAATGCTAGAAAGTCAAGATTCATTTCAGAAAGAGATAATCTTGACAGAGGGTAAGGATGAAAGGGGGAAAATCAAAATAAGTGAAGAGAAAGTAAACTAACAACTACAAACTGAAAGTAACCAATGGTAGTTTGAAGAGTTAGTGGACAACAACAACAACCTAAAACAGAGGGAAAGAAATAACAATAAGTGGTAGAATATGGACTAGTCCAAGGATGAATTGGAAACAGAGATTGAAGAATTATGGCAGTTGATGATGAAACAGTCCATGTGGAGGAAACTGATAGCAGCAGGAAGGATGATCAATCATAACTTGAACCTGATTGACAAGGAGAGGAAGATGAAATAGAATACAATAGACATACAACAGAAACAAAGGTGCAAGACATTTGAGCAACTACAAACTAATGTTTCGGACCCTGGAGGATTTCTATCAACTTATGAACACACATGATCAGGAGATCATGAAAATTTTCTACTTTGGGAGTCTAATGTAGGAGCATTCAACCCAATAATGTCAGTGTATTTTAGTAGACATAGGGGTATTGTGTTTTCAAGGGAATTGGTGTCCTAAGTGTGAATTAATGTAATTATTTATGCTTTTGAGTGATTTTAAAGAGAGTAGGATTTAATTGAATATAGTGAGACATATTTGTAAATGTTCTCGAATATAGGAGAACATGAGAGATTTAGGATAATTGAGAGATAGAGGGATTTGAGAATTGATTATAACTCAGATTAGGAGTCAATTCATGAATTTATGGATTAGAGAGGAGTTTTAGGAATAAGGAAGAGATTTAGGAATTTTGTTAAGGAATTTGTGGATCTAAACTAGAATTGGTTTTAGAATCCTTTTGTATAAATGTAAGCCTAAAAGGCAAAGACAGGAGTTAGAAATTAAGAAATTAGATAGGTTAGATAGATAGCTAGAGTGTGGTTTTAAGCCTACGGGCAGAGTGTAAATAGAGGCCACTGATATTAGATCATCAAGCTAGAGAGATAGAGATCTCATTCTGTAATCATTGTTTATATTTATTAATATTATCAACTCAATTCTGAGTTTGAATGTGTGTTCGAGTGTTAAATTATGAGTGATGTTTGAATTGGAATTCAATATAATTATGTGTGTAGGTAGATTCAAGGCGAATACATAAAGGAAGAGAAGAGACAAGGGATCTTAATGGGCGTTGAATCATCATAAAACCATGTAATGGTTGAATCATCCATGAGTAAAGAACTCACAAAGTTAAGCTAGGAGGAGTGTGCAGCGGAATAGCGAAGGATGAGAAACACTGAAGAAACTAAAAACACACAAGAAACATTGAAGAAGAGTGGAAAAAACCCAAGTGAAGAGAAGGGTGAAAGAATAAAGTATTGGTGCATAGGATCTGTTGGATCTCTAGAATCAATGAACATGATTAGATCACAAGAGAAATGAAGTACCCTTGAATTGTTGTGAAGTGCGATCGCTACGACATATCACATCGGAGGAAAGAAACAAGAGTAGTGAACGAGGGCCTTAAGTAATCCCTGATTGTGATCAAGTGATATCAAGCATGGACCGTCGGATCAGGAAGAAGAACAATGACAAAGATTCAATCTAAGTACCGATGAAGAGAGAAGTTGGGAACTGATCTAGACTGTAGGATCTAAATACCTCGTCATCTAATGGATATCGGGCCATAAGTTGATTTAGCATTAACTGTAATGGGTGGACCTAAACTTTTATAAGTTGGGAGTTTATAATGTCCATCAGATCCGAAAAGGCATTAACCCTCACGTAACTTGTTCACTTGAAATCACTGTAGAGCATCAGATCAAGTGGATCTTGATCAATGGTTGTAAAGCGTCGAGCAAGTTTGTTGATTGGGAAGGAGTACAACTGTTAGATCGAGGACAAGGTTGATGGTGGAGAAGGGTGATGACAAAGGCATTGAAATGGTGGACCCGATAGAATTATATGACGCATTTTGTAGTATTTGAAATCTTGCAGTGTAATCACATATCGGAAGTGAAAGGTTTGTGTGTAGTGTGACCACGGAGAGCCAATACCCAATTGTGATAAAGGAATGCATTAGAAAATGTGCAAGGGCTGTAAAAAGGCGAAAAGGTATGGTTTATGCATGTTTAAGGTGATTTCTATTATATAAATATTATAATAGAATATAGCATGATATGAAGGATTTCTTGTGTAAGTCCAAAAGAATGAGTGGGATTTAGTTTAATGTCCAGATATATATTTGGGTTAACAAAAGGTTAACGAAGGTTTAGAGGGGTGATTAAGTCCCGACATATGGAGAATGAGTTTCGATATAAAGGAAAGGGCAGATTAATGGTAGACTTTGTTAGTCTATAGATCATTCCTCAAAGTTTAAGAAAGGGACCTTAAACCTTAAGAATTGAGGATTTGACTCCTTAGGGAGTCAAAATTCCTGGGATAGATCGGATATATGCATAAGACATGCATACTGTGGGTGAAAGCAAGGGTAACCCTGCATCAGTTAGTACGTTTCTATGCATCTATATTGTCTTGTCTTCAACATGAAAGAGAACTTTGTTAAATATGTTTCTATGCATATGACATATTGTCACACCATCAGCATGAAATGGTTAAATTTTTTCTTTTCTAAATATGACTAAATCTATTAATGAAATAAAAAATAATAATAATACATGGAGGCACTGTCCTCTGCAGATCCTGTCTTAGATTTTACCATGTTTAAACCAAGAGTAACTAAAAATGACTTCCCTCAAAGGGGAAACTAGTCCAAAATTCGAGGATTGAGCTGCCCACGCAAGGGAACTAACCATTAATAACATTGTAGTAGAGTTTTTTGACCAAAACAATAAAATTGACATCAAATTTAACCAACTTCAAAACAGAACAGAAAAAGAGCTTAGCCTGCTAGGTGTGAGTAGGTGGCAGAGGTTCTTCCACAATGAGACATATATAGGCATCCATATCTTCTTCATTGTGTTGTTGCCTGCTCGTCATGGCTTCCATTTTCGCATTGCCACCTGGAGTGTTGTGTACCTAAGTTGCGTCCATCCGGTTCAGAGCTTCACCATGAGTTCTACGAGTCCCTCAGCTGCTACCATGAGTTTTTCATCTACTGGTGTCGGTCCTTTCCTAATGATGCATTCTAGGCTAACAAAGCTCTATGGTTCCTCTCTGAAGGCAACATAAATGGTAGCTATAATGCACGACCACTCCAATGTACAGTGAAATTGGTGTTGGGTACAATGGCAGGGATGCATGTTGGGTCAAAGTCATTAAGAGGTTGTTGGGTGTCCACAACACACTTATAGCTGGTCGTTTGGGCACACCCCCTACCACTGCAGGTGGTGTGACACTGACCCATGAAGTGAGCAGCTATCGAGGGCGAGGAGGAATCCACAGGAGTGGAAGCAGAGAGGGACAACAAGGGAGGTTGAGGTGCTTTGCCTCTAGTGCTACCCCTTCTACATCTTATCTTGTGTCGCAAACAAGGATAGTGGTCTAGTTGGAATTGGTTCAACGGGTGCTTGGAGGAGCAGGATGAGGGATGGAATGGGTAGTAGAGGCAGGAGAATGGGGAATTTGATTATCAGAAACAGAATTCAGGGCCGAAGTAGCAGCTCTGAAATAGCAAATCATGTTATGCGAGAAGTAGGCACCTTCAACCATTTCAATGCAACCGAGTATCTGGCACCTTTTCTGAATAATCGTGTGAGAGCTCGGCTCTGTATCAACGGGCAGATAGTTACAAGCCAAAAGAGGTAGGATGGGGGGAAGACGATCCGAAATCGCCATCTTACGAATCAGTGTGAGGTATCCTCAACCTTCACAAAACATCAATTTTTTTTGGCTTTCACACAGCATTAAAACATCATTAATTATAGTGGTGGGCTTCTCCGTGGAAGCATGGGGTGCCATGTGTCCATGCCACTTGCTAGCCCGGATTAGCTACACTGTACCAGTGCAATAATCACCCGCATCCGGGAAACATGAAATGGTTAGATTAGTTTGTACTATTCCATTGTATTCCATAACATTAGGACCATATAAAGAGAACTTTGTTAAGTACGTTTCTATGCATCTAAGATATTGTATGTTTCTATGCATATGACATATTGTCTTGCCTTTAGCATGAAAAGGAAATTCAATTTTATAATTTGTTTTAAATGAAGAAAAACTAGATGTTAAAAAGAAAACAATTCAATTTTATAATTTGTAATGGTTAGATTAGTTTCTATTGTTCTATTGTATTCCATGACATTAGGACCATATAAAGAGAAATCTTTTAAGTGAGTTTCTAAGAATCTAACATATTGTATGTTTCTATGCATATGACATAGTGTCTTGCCTTCAGCATGAAAAGGAAATTCAATTTTATAATTTGTAATGGTTAGACTAGTTTGTATTGTTCCATTGTATTCCATAACATTAGCATTAAGTAGGTTTCTATGCATATGACATATTGTAAATTTATGACATATTGTAAATTTTAAAATGATTTTATAATTTGTTTTAAATGAAGGAAAACTAAATTTTAAAAATAAAACAATTTAATTTTATAATTTGTTTTAAATTAAGGAAAACTAAATGTTAGAAAGAAAACAATTGAATTTTATAATTTGTTTTAGATGAAGGAAAAGTAAATGTTAAAAATAATTTTATAATTTGTACAAATAATA
>APFE031553972.1:141503-175391 GCA_000404065.3 Pinus taeda | reverse complement strand
AATGCATATACAATCAAACATACAAGAACGTGGAGGAAAACTTGAATAGCTTTATTAATATCAAGAATAGCAAAGAGGATTACAACCAATTGTTCTGACCCAGCATCATCCTCCAGCATGAAAGCCCTTCTTCACCTTATGTAAAGCTTAGATCACCCAACACTATGATGTTACACCAGGAAACCAACAACACTTCTTTACAAGATACAAGATTCCAGCCTCTACATCTCTGTGATGAGGGATCCACATATAGATGATTGTAGGGGGGTGAGTCAGCTTCTAGGATTTTTATTAGTGTCCTCTCTTTGATAGTTCTTGATTCCACTTGGAGATTGATGATCTCTTACTCATCCCTGGGTGAATTCAGAGAGGCAAGTGTCAGAGGAGAAGATTCTAGAAGATTGCATGATCCTCCACCTCGCAAACTGTCCCTGCCATTTGTCCATTCTCGCCCATTGCACCCTACAGAAGAGCTTTCTAGTATGCATTGCACCTTTTACACTGAGTAGGTGGAATGCATCACACCCTCTACACTGGGCATTCTGTATGGTCCAGGTTTGACTAGTTATGAGCAGTTTTCTATGGAAAACTTTTGGGAGATGATGTAATTAGCTGACCTTGTTCCTTTAGGGAGTGAAGCAACACTTTTAGGTACTTAGGAGCCCTTGGTTTATGGACATTTATGATTGGGGTTGCAGTGCCCAAAAATGTCTATAACATTTTCCCCCTAAAGCATGAGGTTGTTAATCTTTTGATATTGGGTGAAATGCTTTATCATGAGGATCCGAAGTTTTTTTGAGCTAGAAGGTGACCTGTAATAAGATAAAATACAATACATTATATTCATAATATTTTTCATGATCTAGCTGAGGCAGGCATTCCCATGCTCAACTTTATAAATTCATTTTCATGTACATAGGATAGACAACCGTCTGTGTACCAGACTGATGATTCGGACGGAATCATTATCCTTTGATTTGGATGATCATCTGTTCGGCAATGATGTACATTTGATGTCTTTATATTCCTAAATATATCGCAGCTCAGATGGATGAAACTAGATCCGAGGTGTTCAAAACTCATCCAATCTTCACTCGGAGTACAAGTCGATCCATGTGAAAGATGTTCTGGAGTCGAACATGGAAAGACATTGCTTGATTACTAGCCAATGATGTAAGCTGTTAATAGCCACGAGAGGAATCACCAATAATGACAATGACCCTCAAGGTACTACAGTACAATTCGTGTGATGTTAAAAGGGACTTAGCATCAAACACCACGCAAAATCTCTCGGTCAAAGGCCATTGATGTAAACCTGTCACCAAAAGTGAGAAACTTGCCATTGAGGCATGCAAGCTTCAAAGTACTGAAAGGGGTTGTTCCTAGGTTGACTTCTTGGATAATGAGCTGATGTCAACAAGAAGCGACCCGTCGTAGGATGGCCTTAATGAATCCCACATCTATGACACGGAATGGAGCAAATTAATTTGTGGAGATGAAAACGATCTGATGATATAAGGTTCAGGGTTGTGGTCATGAAAGAATGGAGCGTGAATGTATTACAGCAGATGAGACACAAGTGAATTCTTTGAGCGACTTCTCTTCAACATACTGGCGACACTGAGATGGATTGGTAGCATTAACCCCAAATATTGGTGTGATGGACCAATGGTGATATGATTGGTGAACAGAATAACCCAACCCAACTCGGCGAGAGTGAAAGTGTCATGTTCAAGAGCGACTTGCTACCAATAAAGTTTCTTCAAGTTTTATTCCTAATTTTCCCCAGTCATTTCTGACCAGTACCTCCTTATTTTTATCAAGCTTGAGGAGGATAACATATGCTTGTTCTATAATCTTCCCTTTGGGCAAACCCGTCACTATTTTTTAACGAGCATAGTGACAGTGAAACTCGTTCTCGTTCATTTGGACAAGTTTGTAGCTATTGATTTTAATGAGTTTAACGACAATGATAACTCAGTCCTTTTTCATTTTTAGAGAGTCTAAAAAGGGATGGAAAGGAAACTCCAATAATCCTTTTTCGTCATATAATCCCTTAAGTCCGAAAAAGTATAAAATAATATGAAAGGGTTGAATTTTCGGTAGTTTTAATGAGCCGAACAAGACAAGTGCTCGATCTTTTTGTGTAGTAATCCCTCAGGTCCAAAAAGATTAAAATCTAGAGGAGGGATAGCGCTTTCGATGACTTTAACGAACCGAAGACGCCAATCGCTCGACAATCTTTTCATATTTTATGAGTCAGATGAAAAGAGCTTAAAGGAGACTCGTTTTTTGAGGAATGAGTGATAATTTCGGGTAGCAGCTGATTCCAGGCAAGGTTTGGAATTTTCCAATCACGACAGTGTCACAAGGATGGCTAATATAATCACTCTTCATAGATGTTCCTCAAAAGGGTAAACAATCAAATGGAGGCGTATGATTGGCAAACATAGAGTGGAGGTGATGATGAGAACATGACCAAGGCTCAAAAGCTGATGATAATGCGTTCGCAATGGTTATTTACCGGAGATCGATTCTTTTTTTAATGAGCTTAAACTCTTGGGGAAAAATTTGCTCATTACTTAGGTTTAATTTTTAACGAGCTTGAACTCCACATAAAAACTGCTCGTGGCGGATTTATTTTTTAACGAGCTTGAACCTTGCGGTAACACTGTTCATGATAGGTTTTCATGCCCCCAGCATAATAACGCAAATCAAGGTGCATGCCCCCCAAGCTTCATTGCATTCAACACGGTGGTTGGAATGAAGGTTTATCTTTGAGATCTTTGAAATAATCGACTTGGATTTTACGAGATCGTAATCAAAGACTAGATTTGGAAAGGGCGTTGTTTCATTTTTCAATGAGGTTGACATAGTAAAAGAACTATCCTCATGGTGACCTTCGATCACAACTCATAAGGGGTCATGAAGGAAACGTCTAGTTCCAATGCACGCAGTACATAATGTACAACATCACTGAATTTATCATCAGATGATGTAGCTATGGTAGGGCTTGGAGGCAATACCTTGTGATGATCCATACTATCCAAATGTTCTGAGTTCTTATTCATCTTTTTTGATGTATAAGATCTCATGTGACAGGTTTCAATTGTGGCCACTTCTGCCAGCTTACTTAGAGGCGGAAGGGCAAAAGTCCCCATTAAGGAAGGGTCTTTTAGGAGACCTACTCCGATATTTTGAAGCGACTGAGAGCTTCCGTGGATCATAGGAATGCTTCCTGTAACTTGTCAACTATTGGGGAGAAATGTTTTTTGGTCGACGATTGTAATTCCTCCTTGGAAAGGAAATGCAATCTTCCTAAAGTAGGTCGACACAACAGCAGCCATGGCATATATCTAGGGCCTTCCTGGTAGGATGTTGTAATCGAGGTTTCCGTCGATAACTTCAACATCAATCTCTACTGTTTTTCCCCCCAGTTCTACTTGCAAGTTACTCAATATCCCATATGGGGTGTATGTTCATCCATCAAATGCTTTTAATGTCGTTGACGATCGTGATAGGGGTGGAGATCCTAAATTTTTCCAGCAACTCATCGACATAATACATGTAGATGTCCCCTCATCAATAATTGTTCGATGAACAATTTTTTTGAGGGCTTTCACTTGAATAAGGAAAGCTAGTTGAGATGGTAACTGAGCGTCATATCCTTTGTGATTAAAGGCCACAATATTGGAATCCGTTGGGTAAATCCAACCTATCGCTGATAATAAAGCCGCTTTTGGGAGGGGTAGTTTTGCAATACCTCAAGTGTCGACATCGCAGACGGCAATTGGGCTAGATCCTCCACTATATTATAGTGTTGTGCTGCTCTAGCATGAGGATTAAACGTCGATTTGTGTACTACTCCCTTTGGCGGTTTTATCGTTAATTTAGGAGTGATGGGTGGCACAACTACGGTCGAAGTTGTTGTCGAACTACTAGGTTGATCATTATCCTTGTTGTTCGACATCTATAGATTCCCATAATATTTATTCCTTGTCACTAGCAACCAAATTTGTTCTTGGTTTGGGAAACGGATTAGTCATTACTATCGAGGTTTTTGAACTCTTGAAGAATTTTCTATGCTCAACTTTATATGGACACTCTCTGGTCCAATGATCCTCATCACATATTAGGCATGGACGATTTGGTTTCTTATCTCCAGAAGGGTTTGCAGAAGATTTTTTAGGAGATGACTCCTCTTGTTTCTTCTTCTTCCCTTTCTTTTTCTTCTTGCCTCCTGGTTTCTTGGGTTCTTTGCCTTTGTCTATCGGCATGACATTTAATTCCGAGGCTAGAAGTTCTTCATTTACGTTTTGACTTGAAACCATACGGGCCTTTTTTGACATATCCTTTACGGTTTTTTTGCTTGTCGTACCTATCACACCATCGCCGGCATGAGAGTATTTGTTTCATTTAGGAGGGGGAGGAACAGAAAATTCTAGTCTAGGAGCATCAGGGATTTTACATAGAGCATGCCAGACTGAGTATAGATCAAGTCTAGATATTGCGCACAAGCAATAACTTGCTCTTCAGTGACGACTCCTCCCTTTGCCACATATTTCGTAATAGAAGGTAACAATGACTTAATAAACCATTCAGCCAACAATTGATCAGGAAAATATGTTTTTACCATTATACGAGGATGTCGCCACTCATGAATATGATCGGATATGTGAGTGGGCATCATTTGCTTGAAATTAGTCAGCAGTTATGTTCCCATTTCGTACCTTATGGGTAACTGAAAATGGGTTAAAAAGGTTGTGGCTAGGGTACTGAAGTTATCAAACAAAGCTATAGACAATTCAATATACCATTTTGATGTTGTACTAGTTAACGTTTGCTGGAAAAGGCAAAGCCTGATCGAATCATCATTGAGAATGTTGGAGAACACCACAAATGAAAGGTCATCACATGATTCGACGGGTCTTCACCCGGATTTCCATTAAATTTAGGAATATCTGACGGAATTTTATGTGGAATCGCTGGCCACCAAGGGGCGTAAGCAATTGGATCATTCGTTAGCCAATTTATATTTGGTAACTCTAAAGTCGCCACGAAAGGCAACTGTTGATTCAGGTTCGGCGAAGCATACCCAGGATAAGATGGGATTGCTTGAGCAGTTGGTCTTTTCATACCAGCATAATGCATTTGATGTTGGTAACTTTGGTAAGGTCGATGGGCATGACCATTATGATATGGTTGATGTTGACCGTTTTGAATGTACGACTGCCCATTACTTGCAAAGACTTGTTGCTCATATCCTTGGTAAGCCTGCTGGAATTGCGGTTGTTGGTATTGCACGAGCGATGGTTGTGAAGCCATGAGTTGTTGCCCAGTACTGACTGTTTGACCAAGATGGGGGGTGATGGTCCTTGTTTGAACCTATGTCATTCCACTAGTCGATGATTGCGTTCGTGTCGTAGGGACAAGAGGTTGTTGTATTACAACCTGAGAAACCCTAGGTTGGCATACAACAGGAAATGCTTGTACTTGCGACACTGCCACAATAGTCGGCGTAGTGGGGATATTTGACATAGGTAAACTTTGTTGCATTGAGTATACAACTCTTGGTTGTTGAGGTAGGGTTGACACCCAACCGCTAGATGTAATTCCAACATAACCTAAGTTTTGTTGTGAACTCCTGCATGGTTGTTCTCCCGAAGAAGACAATGAAAGGGTATATGGCCCTCCATACGGTGGTAATCTAGTGCTCAAAGGAATAAATTTCCTTTGGGGATCGAATTGCCCAAATTGACACTGTGAAGGATCAATTTGTTGAGACTCAACATAAGAGATTCCATATCCAATTCCGGACGAACAAACAGGAACAGTCCATACTGTCGAAACACCCCCTAGATGGACTCCATCCAGCGATTGAGAGCTAGTTGGGACAGATGGTACACCGATGAAAATTTTCGGAGTAGCAGCAAGAAGTTCTGCCACTGCTATGTTTGATGACACAGTCCTAGATGTCGACAGTTGTTCATAAATATTTAGTCTATCCAAAATATTCCTTAGCAATTCTTTAGGAACTTCCGATGGAGGGAGACTAACTTCTGATGAAGAATGTATAGGGTGATCCCAGCTCCAAATTGCGATGGAGCATTAGATGGAGGATCTTCCACAATCTCTTCTATGGAAATCAATCCAAGCGGAAGAGGTAGACCGTCAGGTCCGTAAAATATTTCCGGTGTCGGAGAAGGTATAGGTTCTGCAATGACAAATATTTTTCGAGTAACACCTTCCAAATCAGCTGTAGATGGAGCCGGTTTAGGAATAGAAGTGTTTACCGTCACACTAGGATCAGTTGTAATGTCCTTTTATGGCTGCGGAATTTCTTTTGTAGAGGCAGGGATACCAGAAATGTTCGAAGTAACCGGAGTCTCCGAGGATGTGGGGGTACTTTCCCCAACCAACCTAGGGGACTTCGATCCGGTCAAACGAGTTCGCTTTGTCCGGAATAGTTTCGTTTCTGGAGTCAACGATGGTTGACTCGTAAGCCTCCGCGAATGACAAGTTTTTGATTGACTTTCTTCCACGATTGCAGATTAATAGATCAACTCAAAATAAAAAGGGGAAAATGATTCCGAATTAAATGAATTTTAGATGCTTTGACACAACTTGTTTTTTCAATTTTTAAGAGTTGAGAAAAAACAAAAGATGACTCTAGTCGCCTTCGATTTTTAATGAGCCGGAAGTGACAAGTGATTAGATGGACCTTTTCCTTTAAGGAGTCTGAAAAGGAACAAAAGAGACTACTCTAGAAATCTAGATAGAGGGATTACTAAACCAACTGCAAAACTGCAGAATACTTTTTACGGTATGGCAGTCAATCTTCCCAAATGCTATGTTCAGTGCATTGCGATCAATAGGGCGGCAGACATGGCTTCCTAAGGATAAAGGATATAGCTTATTATGGGCTCCCAATATATACTCAATGGTACGTGGAAGCACAAGTCCGTACTGGCACTTATCGTCTCAAAGAGGAGGAATCACCCAACCAACAATTGAAGCTAAAATTACCAAGCTTTACGACGCCGGAATACGTCTCTAGCCTAGAATTCTAGATGTTGTGCATTAGGTTCCAAAGCATTTTTAGGTTCATTAAATTTATTTTATAGCTGGTCTTGCTTAAGAAATTTTCCTTTCAGGATCACCGCGTGATGTATATATACCATTCCTAAAATGCAATCTAAGATGATAAACAATTGTTTAATCTTATTTTTTGCAATGAAAATCCTAGCTACTAAGGAAAGAGCACTGAGGGTCTTTCAACATAGAGCACAGAGCACGCACTAGATGCACTGTCCTAAATCAAACCAACAAGCAGTCTAAATGCAAATGCACATGCATGTATTTGTTTTTAGACTTCTTAATGTGTGAATGACAAGAAGAATGCTAAGTACAAATCTGAATTATCTTTTCAAAGCGACAATACTAACAATTTTCCTTCAAAATACGAAAGGAAGATAACGATGAAACTTTGCGATTTTGAATTGAAACTGCTTTCGACACTTGAAAAATCATTAATTCAAATCTAATACAAGAGTAACAGTATAATCGACTATCAAGAATAATAGGATTCTCTTCTATGACTGAAAACAACACTTGCAACACTTTCAAATCAAGAAATGACAGTTCAATTACGTTACTTCTTTGTAAAAGAGAACTGAAAATGGTGCACAATACATAAAAACATTTACAGTTCTTTGCACAATGGAGGTGGAATGATGGAAAGGAAGGGGGTTTCCACAGAGGTATACCGATCACAGACAGCAAAACTACTGAGTAGAGCTGAAGGGAGTGAAGAAAAACCAAAGTCTGAAGGAAAAATTAGCCTTTTCTAACCATCACACCTGTTACATAGGGAATCCAGTATGCATCCCACCTACTGCACACGGGAGGTACAATGCATATAGACTTCCTTGAAGAGAGGGTGTGATGGTACCAGTGCGAGACTTTTACTTGGTATTTGGTCACAGTTTGCAGCTCGGTTTAGGGATTTAGGCCGAGCAAGTGATGTTCAGTAAATATAAATCACAGGGGTTGATCTAATGAGGTTACTAGAGCCACCACTAGGGAAATTAGAAAGTTTGCAAATCAATTTTTTAGTTTATAAACAAAACCTGGAGATAGACTGAAGCAACATTGATCTACTTTGCACTTGCATATCAAATGAAGTTCGAAGGCTAGCTGGCTTGACTTCAGGCTCCGTCTGTAAGTTTGTAAAGCAAACAAATATAGACCAACAAACAATCTATTCACTCCCCAGCAAAGTCGCCATTTTGTTACCGGGAATAGTGTCCACTCGGAGCTGCTAGTCCCACTAGGACTAGTAGCTATCTTAGAAACAAACAAGTTAAAACTACCTTCACTTTCCTTTATGAGAAGTAGATAAGAGGGGAACAAAGGACACCAACCTCAGTCTTGCGCTTGGTTCCTTTCCTAGCTCCTCTCCTTTCTGATAGATCTTTGTCGCTTCTTCATCATCTACCTAGCTTCAAAGGGCACCTGTGGAGTCAAAGTAGCATAATACTATCGAAGAACAGAGATCTATAGTCATAAACAATACAGGACCAGATATGTATTGACCACACAAATGCATATACAATCAAACATACAAGAACATGGAGGAAAACTTGAATAGCTTTATTAATATCAAGAATAGCAAAGAGGATTACAACCAATTGTTCTGACCTAGCATCATCCTCCAGCATGAAAGCCCTTCTTCACCTCATGTAAAGCTTAGATCACCCAACACTATGATTTTACACCAGGAAACCAACAACACTTCTTTACAAGAAACAAGATTCCAGCCTCTGCATCTCTGTGATGAGGGATCCATATATAGATGATTGTAGGGGGTGAGTCAACTTCTAAGATTTTTATTAGTCTCCTCTCTTTGATAGTTCTTGATTCCACTTGGAGATTGACAATCTCTTACTCATCCCTAGGCGAATTCAGAGATGCAAGTGTTAGAGGAGAAGCTTCTGGAAGATTCCATGATCCTCCACCTTGCAAAATGTCCCTGCCATTTGTCCATTCTCGCCCATCACACCCTACATAAGGGCTTTCCAGTATGCATCACACCTTTTACATTGAGTAGGTGGGATGCATTGCACCCTCTGCACTGGGCATTCTGTATGGTCCCGTTTTGACCAGGTTTGAGCAGTTGTCTGTGGAGAACTTCTGGGAGATGATGTAATCAGCTGACCTTGTTCCTTTAGGGAGTGAAGCAACACTTCTAGGGACTTAGGATCCCTTGGTTTATGGAAATTTATGATTGGGGTTACAGTGCCCAAAAATGTCTATAACACGCCCGCACTCCGTATCTGCCAGCCACTTCATCTCCCCGATGACCATCAGATCGGATCCCGCAAGTCTGACGGTCATCATGCATATCACACGGACCTCTGTTGTCGAATTTTAGTGTGCAATGGTGAGTGGTTTCATTAATTTTACCGTTACTACGTGTCAAGCAGTGTATGGAATCATGGAGTCCCACCCAAATACCACTTACCCGCTAATAGTGGTGCGATGAAACCCGCTTACCGCCTCCCGCTAAAGACAAAACATCAAGTCACCTCCCCTGCTGATGCCACTTGTCCATATCATGAACCTGCCAAAAGCTTTGAATTTTCATAAAAACAAATTTAAAACAGTTTTCCGTCCTTATTTTGAAAACTCATGCATGCAACCAGAACGTAGAAGTCAACCAGCTCGTACTCCAACCGTCAGCCACCCTGAAAAATTGCAGTTCGATGCCGCTCCAGTCCATCATTTGCACCCAGTGAACATACAGTTCATTGCCCATCACTTAAATACAGGTATTTACTAGTTTCCTTCTAGAAAACCTGTAAATACTTGATTTCCTCTATGCTTAAATTGAAAAACCCAAAATTCATTACTATTTAGCTGTGGAATTTAGAATTGAAGACTCCCAGGACCCTCTTTTTTCACCAACTCTACTTGAAAACCCCATTTTCCTATCTAAATCCACAAGAACCAGAAATGGAAACCCCCATGGCCCTCAGTATACCTCCTATCACTACTCCTCATGGAGATTTGTATTATCTTCCCCTAGCAAATAAACATTTTCAAATAAAAGACCTTGAAACTGATAAAAGCTCCTTCAAAGTATTTTGTTAATGTCAGGATGATTACATGAATGGCTTTGATACAATAGGACTTTGGGAATCAAATATCCCAAGATACATGCTCCCCTTTGTGCGTGTTTTCCCTGACATTATCCATCAATGTCAAGCCAATTATAATCCCACCCTCAGAGCAATAATGTCCCACAATCAAATTGTTCTCTTCACTATTAGTATAGATTCAATCAATGAAATGGTATAGTTTCAGCCCGGTCAAGACATCACCTCCATTTCCCTTGGGGAATTACTAGAGAAAGCTCCTAAAATGTCCCAGTCTAAACTCAATCTCCTTTGCCGGACTTTTATGGATAAACAACATTGACCCAAATATCCTCCTCCCTATGTGGAATATTTCTTCACAGAGATAAGCAAAGATATAATCAATATGATAGCTACAGTCATGGGTTTCAATACTAGTGAGTATGTGGATGAATTGACTCTAGTTTTAATGTCCATTTTTACCCCTAGTCAGCCTCCTGCTGTCAAATATAACTATGCTACTTTCATTGCTGAGAAAATCCATGACCAGTTCGTGAGGCTAGACAATGAAAAGGTATTCAAGTATTCTACAGTCATATATCACTTTTTCCTTTACTATCAGTCTGACAAATTCCCATTCTTTGTAAATAATCTCAATACAAAGGGTAATCCTAGATCAATCATTTTTTGGACTTCCATCTTCCACTACTCATATAATTGTCCCTATTCATACAATGAATTCATTGACCACTTTGTCCACCCTGTGACCACCATGCTGACAGGAAGTCCCCCTCCTAAGATTAGTTATGAAATCAAGAAAATCCTTCAATTCTCAAAGCAGTACAAGATAGGTGACTGGTAATTATACCAGAATCACACTAAGATCCGAATCTATGGTTGTGAGCTCCATCCTTTCAAGTTGCCTAAGTATGTTCCTATCAGATTGTTTGCCTTGGAATATTATAGGCAAATGTTAAACTCCGATCAAATTTATTTCACCAAGGCAAAGAAGAAAGCCCAATTGAGGATTAAAGACCACTTAGGCCCATTTGTGTGCAACAATAGAGAAGCAGGGAAAAGAGCAGAAGAAATTATAGAAACAACAATGAGACTAAAGAAAATCTTTGCTTGGAGATATGACCCACAAGGTTTCATTTGTGATAGGAGAATGAAACATAAGCTATCACCCTATATCCATCACAGAATCCCTGAGATAGAACAGTATGCAAATATGATTGAATGGAGGGAAGGAACTTTATTTGAAATGGATAGTGATCAAGTTGAGGTAGAGAATGTGATGAAAGGATGAGAAAAGAAACTTGACCTAGACTCTTGTGAATAGATACCTGTTGATCTACTCAAAGGCCAACACCAGATCCTAGTGCCTTTACAGCAGAGACTTCTCAAAGGCACACACAAGAAACTATTGCTCCCCCAATAGAACCACCACAGGAACAAGAACTCTAGTATCAGGACAGCCCCAAACATCATAACAACCAGAGATGTGACAATAACCTGAAATCTCTGAAGAACAAGCTCCACCATAGCCTCATCTAGCTCAGGTTAATATGGGAAATCCCACGGCTGTGCAAACTCCTCTGGATGAGGAAAATAACTTGAAAACAGATAGGGAGTAGCTACCCCTGCCAGTGATCCTTCAGACTAGCCTGGTGCTAAGAGGCACGGGCTAAATCCATATTCAGAGGAAGAATTATTTGAGGAAACAACAAGGAGTTTGAGGAAAGAAAGTGGAGACAGTCTACATACATTCCTAGTAGGTGGGACACCTTCCAGTTCACAAAGACAAGAGATTGAAAGACAACAAAGTGCAGAAGTTTCATCTTTCAGATCTTCATCTGAGAAGATCATAGACATAAAAGGACAATTCAAGGAGATAAAGACCAAGAATGAGCAGCTAAAGGGAAGCCTATGCTCAATACTTGAATATCACCCCTACAAATCAAACCAGATTGATGTCAGCTTATGACATCAAAGAAGGGAAAATGCAGATGAGCTTTCTAAAGCCCACAATATAGCATCCCAAGTCATTTGTAGACTGCCTCAAGACTAATTATGAGGTCTTAGCTAAAGACATCCACCCCATAGATCATATAGAACTGCATAAGCAAATAGGGGAGATGGTTTATTCTACACTGAAAAGCAAGGCAATTATGGCACATAGGTTGCAAAGTTCACTAGACAACACTATTACCCAATTGCAACTAGAAAAGGCCTCCTCACAGGCAAAGGACAACAGAATCAAATCATTGGAGGATTTGATTATTGAGTTGGGCCATAACCCAAAGGATATCAAGGTTGCAAAAAGCCTAATAAGGAAAAAGAATGAAGATATAGTTGCACTAAGAAAGCAGTTGAAATTTCCACCACTCATTCACCCTAAGACTACTGAAGTGATTGAGAAGAAAAATGAAGAAGAGCTTATGGACCTGGTCCTTAAGCTAAATGAGCAACTAAAAGAGACAGAGCAAGAATTATAGAAAGCACTACAAAATAGGCAAAGTGAGTTGACCACACAGCCTCAAAATGTAGTGCCAGTGGTTTCTATAATAGTCCCTTCTACATTGGCCACTGCTTTAGCACAAAATGTCCCTTTGGCAACAACTACAACTATAGAAGTAACAAGTACAGGTACATCACAGGCAGGAACCTCAAACCAAAGCACATAAGAGTTGATCAAGTCCATGGAGGAAATGAAGCTCCGAGTCACTGAACTCCAAAAAGTAAAAGAGAAATTCATTACTTTAGAGCAAAAATATGATGTATCAAAATTCAATTTTGCCGAAGAGATGAGGAAAAAAAAGGCTTGATCAACCCAACAGATTAAAACAATGGAAAAAGATCTTACATTTGAAAATCCTTTGATTGATATCAAAAATATATTATGGACCAATATCATTGATTCCATCAATGATATTTAGTCATCAATTCAAATCATTCTTGAACAAATTGACTTAGTGAAAGTTACTCTTCAAGATATTGAAAAAAACCAAGGAAGAACTAGGATGGAAGCCTGAAGAAGTTATCAAATTAATAAACTTTATAAACAGTAGAAACAGGCATGAGTTGGAAAAATTAAACATTGACGATAGGACTGCTACCATCCTCGAAATAAAGAAAGTATTGACCAAAAGGAGTCTAATGCAAGGCTTGGAAAGCAAATGTCAAAATATGCAGGAAGGCATAGATGAGTTCAGGGAGAAATTTGGAATCTTACAATGTAAAGGACTTCCAAGTCCTTTAGTAATGAATGAAAAGCTAATGTTTCAGAATTATTATGTCAACAAATTACATCAACAACCTAATATTCAGGCCAGTTCATCTGTAGTCAAGGCATTGCCCACAGGGAGAGTTCTCTATGATAGTTTGGAGAACCTTTTTTACATTGAGCATGAAGTGAAGCACTTATTTCCAGTGCAACCAAATTTTGTAAAATATACAGAAGCAGATGAAATATATAGAAAACTAACAAGGACAAGAATACCGAGAGATGATTGGTGGACTAGCATGACAGACATCTTATGATTTACCATGGTAAAAAGTGAAGTAAATTGAAGTATTTAACATAGTCAATTTTCGTAAAAAATGATGAATGATGGTAAAATAGGTAAAGTGTATCAGTTACAAGTAAAAGAGTGTCGGTGAAAAGCTAAAATCGATCATCCAACACAGAATTATGAGCAATACAATAAGATGCATATTCATAGGACTTGCCTCCAGCTCCTTCAACAAAAACAAGGATAGCAACAAGCAGTTCACATTCAGTTTCTACATTCGAGACCATCTGTATGTATATTCATGTAAAAGATATTTAGTTTTCCTAGAATGTATCTCTCTTAGTTAGGATATATTTTGATGTAAATTTTGTATAAGTACTTCCTTATTCGAAGTACTGAGGGTGGATTCTAAGACATTTCTTTAGACAATTTACTTTTCGAATTGAAGTGTTGTTGAACAACTTTTTGTATGGCTAGCTAGAACAAAGTAATAAAGCAAAGGAATTTTACAGGATACCTGTGTCGAACGAGAAACAAATAAGTATTCTATATCTTATGTTTTTACAGTTTTCTGGTTTAATAAATATTTATATGTGTTTCATATCTGAATGATAAACGAAAAATTATATTTCAGAAAGAGCTTTATTGCATTCTGTCTTTAAAATCGTTTATTTTCTTAATGTTTTCTTCCAAGCTATTATAGGCAGGGAATTCTTAATTGCTCCCTGCTCTCATAGTTTATCACTGTGACCATTTAACAAAGAATACTTAATTTCCTTTGGTTAATGGCCACCCACTTTCCCTCATCTCGAACTTTGTTGAAGGATTCTTAATTGCCCTTCCTCCCTTTGCAAGATCATTTCATCCTTTTTAAGCTATGATTTGTCTTTTGTTTAGCTACCTTGCCTTGAGAAACTCTCCTTTTTTAAATCAACCTGAACCAGTTAAGCCATCTTCAGTTGAATCCATAGCCCAATGGCCTGAAATACCTTGTTCTATCCATATTCTCCTGAATTCCACCACCAAACAAAATCAAAAACCCCCAAGCTTTCATAACTAGCCTAATATCCCATAAAAAAAGCTAAATCATAAAGAGAGAGCCCTCTCTGAGTATATATTGGCTAGATTATGGACTTAAAAGATTGGTTTGTGGTTACCTCGGATGCCTTTCCTTCCTAACAACTTCAAGGAATCTGAGTGATAACACACATATTTTGATTTCTCTTTGAAATATTGAATATACAACTCGTTTTTTTTCCAGCAGTTTTCAATTCTCTTCCACCAATTTTAGCCAAAATATCATCTAAAGATTTTGATACATCATCAGAATACCGTTCTTCTTTATCTAAATCTTGATGAGAAGAACAATCTCTTTGTGCATCATTTTGGTAAATTGTGTGGCTCTTTTCATTTATGTCAGTGCCCTCATAAAACCATGAGGAATTCATCATAATATTTTTCTGATCATTCAAAGAAGTGATAAATGAGTTTGCCTCTTCTCTGAAGGAAAGCACAACATGTGAGGAAAACCTAACTTATGAAGTATCTTGTTCATCCTTTACAATGGTGCCACTGCCACCATGCTTCATTAAATCACCTGCCCTATTTTGAGCACTCTTTTCCTTGTCAGAATTCTCATGATCAAGAATATTGTGGTATGCCCCTTCCAAGATCACTGAAGATTTTAGATCACTTTCCTTTTCTTGTTGGAAGACACAAAAGTCTATTCCCTTACCTCATATCCTTAGTCTAGGCATTGCATGCATAATTGTAGCAGCTAGTGACATGAGATCAGGATTAGTAACAACGCTTGGACTAATGAGACTGCAAGTTATATTTCTTTCAATCTTGCCAAAGATGATATTTTTTCCATTATATTTCATTGCAAAACTATTTGCTAAATGCTCGCTTTCAAAAATAGGAAATTCCAAACCCTTGCAAACAGGATCCCTTGTTTTCTTATTTTCAAACACAACAGGGTTTATATGAACTAGGCCAAGATATGTAATGATACTGTTAATTGAAGCCACAACTAAACGAAAATCGTTATAAAAACCCAGCCTCAAATCTTAAAATTTCCATAAACCTTGAAAGCATTGATCAAACCAGGCCAAATAGAAAATCAAAATTCAGCAAGCGACATCTATAAAATTCTCAAAACCTTCAACATAACATAAATTTAAAGCTAAAAATAAGAACACAAAATAGCCAAATGCTAGAAACCTCAAATATTCAAGAAAACTGACGAAAGATAAATCATCGCTAATAGATGAATAAGTAAGAAAAAAAATAGAAGCCAACAACAAAGATTGAAATAAAACAAACAAAACACAACGTAGCCCTCTAAAGAAATGCTACAAGCAACAGTTCAGAAAGATTGGAGTCAAATCCCCAGAGGATTTGAAATTTGGGAAGTTGAATCGTATCCATTTTGAAATTATTTGAAAAAAATGAAGAGTTTGGTATTGCACAAAACAAATTAAATATCGATAGAGTTTTGTTGAGGTTGGATATAAAGGTAGGTTGTGCATCTAGCTGGAATTTGGGGTTACGCACACAAAACTGTAAAACCACATCATTAAACCCGAACCCCAAAAACACAACATAATACTCATAATACTTACATCAATCGAAGCTCATTGTCAAATGAAAACCTGTCAATATTCCTCAAAAATTTGGTCACTCTGGCTGCAGGAAAGTTTGCCATCAAAATCACCTGTAGTGATTTATGACCACTAGGCCTCCACTCACATCTCGAATTGGAGTAAGAGATTCATGAAACAGATGTAAGAGAGCCATGAAGTAGTAAAGGCCACAAGAATCATGTGGGAGCCTTAGGGCATAATAGGCCACAGACAGAGACAAGATGGAAAAATAGACTGTGACTTGCAGAAGAGGCCATAGTCTCTATGTTTTGAAACATATCAGAAAAAAATTCTACCATACAACACGTTACATGAGCCCAAACCTAATACGTGATTATGTTTATGGAATTAAAGTCAATGAATAAAAAAAACCACCTGAACAATTTACTGGTAAAACAATTTGTTATATGTATATATATTAGGATCATAAGTCCTTATGAGGGTTACCAGCTTTTTATAGCGGAATTTGGGTTTAGTGGGTTTTGGGTCCAAATTTTGAACCTGGCTCTAATACCATGTGTAATGGCCCTACCGTAGGGTCTTCTAATAGATCCATATTCTCTGGGAATTAAATGAAATAAGAGGCAATAATTTACTTTCTTACAAAATATTTAAACAATGATAATTTTGTCCTTACAAGACATTTAAACAATGATAATTTACCATTTACATTCTAATCCCTACAACTTATAGTGAACATTTCATTTCAATAATTTACATGAGTAATCTATGCATAGAGAAATACCTGTACCAATGGCCGGTGGAGATTCCCTTGAGCTGCTGCTTCTACTGAAATGCTCCTCTCAACCACTGACTGGATTTACCTCCCAGCCAACTAGGAAATAATTCCTAGCCCAGGAAACCTCCACAGGTTCCCTAGACCCAGAGTCGAAGTCAAACTAGATGTAGTATGTGTCCAATATGAATAATCTAGACCAAGATAAACAATAATCCCTCCAAACTCCAAGCCCAAGAAACCTCCACAGGTTCCCTTAGCTCTCCCAAAAACACAACCAACACAAAATCAAAAGCAAGACCTAGCATCCCCCTTTCTCTCTTCCTCCTCCCCCTTTTATGCCTCTCCTCTCTTCTCCCCCTCAACCACTTCTCATTAATGTCATTAACTTCTCCTTCATCCTGACAGTTGACTTCTCTTCTCCCAAGTAAATCTGAGAGTATATTTGGAAATGTGATATGAATATAAAATTGAGAAATTAATGGGAGAGGACCATGTCTTCTCCCAAGTAAATCTAACAATACATTTGGGAATGTGAGATGAATATATATATTGGTAATTAGTTGGAGAGGACCATGTATTCTCCCAAGTAAATGTGAGAGTAAATTTGGGAATGTGAGATATGAATATAAAATTGGGTAATTAATTAGAGAGGACCATATCTTCTCCCATGTAAATCTGAGAGTACATTTGGGAATGTGAGATGAATATATATATTGGTAATTAGTTGGAGAGGACCATGTCTTCTCCCAAGTAAATGTGAGAGTACATTTGGGAATGTGAGATGAATATTTAAATTGGAATAATGGTAGGAGACTATATCCTATCCAAGATTAATTTTGAGAAGACAAGTTGGAAATTTGATTAATAACAATAATAAATTTTACCTCTGTAAATAAAATTTATAGTTTTCTCAAATGAAGGTATTCAACAATATTTCTCAATATTTTCAAGTAATGTAAACATTAATAAAATTTGCATGATAAGATTAAGTGGGGCATTACACATACTACTTTGGGTGAGACCTCACTTCGCGCTCTGCGCACTGTTGCCGAAAGGGCTGGTAGTACCAAGATTTGCTTGGCTAAATCAACTCCGAACTTGGGTTAGGCCCCACTAGGCCAACACCTTCAGAGAAGGAAGTTTATATATACCTCTAACATACTTGTTAAGGTTTTCCCCCTCTTCTTACTCTACTTGACTAAGTTAACAAGGGCTAACTGAATATAGAAAACTGATTAGAGTAGGTGGCACTAATTAAGAGTATAAGTGTCATGATTTCACCATGACTCACTCTAAAAGGAATTTATTTTCAATCAGGATATCATGGACTAGACAAAATGCAAGATCTTCATAAAGAGATGGAATAGACAGATAACCTAGTGTTGATAGTTGTATAAGTCTTCTTGAATTTCACCCTACTTGTTTCAAGAGTCCAAACATAGTTTCATGTGGAAACTAATCCTACGAGTGCACAAGGAAACATGCAAAGGAAATAAGTAAGATGAAGAAAAATAAAGAAAATAAAACAAACAAGAAAAAAAACACTACTCTTGCTCCTGATCTAAGCAAAACATGGGCCAACACACATGAAGTGATATTTCCAATCGACCCACCGGCACATTAGTTGTCCCATGTAGGTGATGGCATGGTTTATGAGAAAGATAAAGCAATGCAAACCAAAACATTCGAAGTTTGAATGCACCCACATAAGAGAAAATATTGAAAGCGCATGAAAGGAACTTTGAAAATGTATCATGGTGTTCTATCACATTGTGAATGGATGATAAGCATGTACACACCTTCGAACTCAAAAAACGAGAAAACATCAAGAAAAAAAAAATCATTTCGTAATAGTGCTTTCTACATACAACTCCTCCAATGCATGAGCAATAAGATCATGTGATTTTGGTGGAGGATGTGAAAACTATGAATTGGATTAATCTTCCATGTGAACAGGAGAGCGATGAGGAGCTTGGGGAGATTTAAAAAATTTCTGATTGGAAGTGTGATCTACATCTTAGGGGAAGGCCTCCAAGATCTGAAAAATTGAAATGTGAGAAGAAAAAGAGGAGAATTCCCAATAAACAAAACCACAACAATTTTTTTACTAAAACAAAGAATAATTGTAATAACTACATTGTGGTAGACAAAACCGTTCTTTTACAAAATGTGACTTGTTACTTATAGTCTTTTTTGATTAGAATACCATGAGTACATTCCATGGGTGAATGAATAGCATGGGTGGATGTCACAATACCATGGGAAAATACCATGGGTGAATGAATACAATGGGTGGATGCCACTTACAATACCATGGGTGGATAAATAATATGGCTTGATGCCACTTATAATACCATGGGTAAATTCCATGGGTGGATGAATACCATGGGTTGATGCCATTTTCCGTTTGAATCATTCCTCCCTCCTTAAGAAGCAATGATATGCATTACGTGAAGTTCCCTCTTGCGAAGAGTTTATTGAATATGAAGATCCATTGAAGAGAATGGTTTTATGTGGTTAACCCATAACCATGACGAACTAAGATTTGAGGATGGAGGTACCCTGTAATGCTTGTGACAACCTATGATACTGACATTGTGCGTCCTAGCAAATGGACTTTGATGAAGTGTTTGTTTGTGGATGACCCATTACCGTGATGAACGAAGATCCGAGGATAAAGATACCATGTAATGCTTGTGACCAACTGTGACATTGAAATTGTACGGCCTAGAAAATGGACTTCGATGAAGTATACATTTGTGGATGACCCATAACCATGACAAATAAATATCCGAAGATAGAGATATCTTGTAATTCTTGTGAGCAACTGTGATACTAACAGTGTGCGGCCTAGCAAATGGGCTTCGATGACAAGGATTTTGAGCGGTTGACCCATAACCGTGATGTTGGTTGTTGATGAAGTAGAAAGTGCCTACATAGCCTGGGGTGGGAGGGAACGTCTCCAAATAACCCATGCAAGATGCTTCTATGCTGAAACTGATGAATGTGAAGCAAGTGCCTACTAAAGCTAGGTGGGAGGGCACGTCTCCAAAGGAAACTCGCTCTGAATGTTGCTCCAGAATTAAAATGGACATAACTCGATCAACATAACTGAGAATATTTATTATAACCCATTTTTGGAAATATAAGAACCATTTTTCATCTTCCCATGTGTTGGAAATCCCTTTATAGACACTCTAGAATCACATATGTGAGCTGCAACATTTTTTTCATCACAAAAGTTCTGAAAAAAATAGTTTATTTTAAATCAGGATATCTCCCACATCCGAACTCCGATTTGACCCATTTTTCTTTTCAAATTGAGTGATTTTTTGAGAGGAGCTTAGATGTATAATCACATTTTTGAAATTGTGTACAAAAATTGCAAAAAATGGTAGAAGAGTTGTTGTCCATGAATTGTCATCAGAAACATTTCTGCAACATAGTTGTGTTTAAATCAACGATATTTCCCTCATCCATACTTTGATTTAGATGGCTTGTTAGTTAGTTAGTTTGTTTTTTTTTTTGGGGGGTTTTTTCTGAAGGAATCCAGATATGTTATATGTTTTTGTAAATTTTGCACCAAAATTTTCAGATCTAATTTGCAAACTCGCCGCCCAAAAACATTCATGCAAAATAATGAAAAAATAAAAATTCTTCCCGCTTGGCCCAAGAAAATGCTTTTTGGAGGATGTATCATGTGCCTGAAGTTTGTTGAATATTGCTGCAAAAATTTGAAACTAAAATATGCATAAAACCCTCATTCTCATGGAATCATAACCTGGTCTGATACCACTGATCCAGATCTTGCGGGGAGGCCCCCAAGATCTAAAATATTGAAATGGATTTTTGGGGAGAGGCCTCCAAGATCTAAAAAATTGAAATTTTAGAATAAAAATAGGAGAATTCCCAATAAACAAAACCACAAAGATTTTTTTTTATTAAAATGGAGAATAACTTTAAAAGCTACATTGTGGCAGAAAAAATTGTCCTTTTACAAAATGTGACTTGTTACTTATAGTATTTTTCGATTGCAATACCATGGGTGAATGAATACCATGGGTGGATGTCACAATACCATGGGAAAAACCATGGGTGAATGAATACCATGGGTGGATGTCACAATACCATGGGAAAAACCATGGGTGAATGAATACCATGGGTGGATGTCACAATACCATGGGAAAAACCATGGGTGAATGAATACCATGGGTGGATGCCACTTACAATACCATGGGTTGTTAGGTAAACTTGACTCAGGATAGAGTCAAAAGTTGACGAGGTTAAATAGTGATGGTTTTGGGGCACATGGTATTGTGCACCCATGGTATTCTGCCCGTGGTATTATATGTAATGGAGCCTATAAAAGGCTGGAAGGACTTCATTGTAATGCATGGCCTGGAGGTGAGCGGTGATGGCTCACTTGGCCGAATTGGCCAGGGTTTTGGCCAAGGATAATGAAATTTCATTATGATTGGGTTTTTCCCCGGATTTGGGGTTTTCCCAGATAAACATGTGTATTTATGTGTTTATGGTTATTGCTAGTTATTTTTATATTTATTCCTCTCAGTAATTATTTATGTTATGCAGTAAATTCTTAACAATTGGTATCAGAGCCAGATATTGGCTTCAAAGGGATTCTTTGATGCTAGGGGTTTATAGGGCCTGATGAGATCAATGCGGCCTTTTACAAATCTGGGTCTGGAAAATAATGGTACAAGATTTGTATATATAAAGAAGACGGATTTGGTCAGATGTGATCCAGAAAAGGGTTGCTAGTGCCGTGGCTGTGTTTTTTGGGTTTTCCTGTATCTGCACGTCTGCGCTCAAGATGCGGGTAAATCGCTGTCGATGGTGGATTACCTTGCAGGAGGCAATCTGCAGGCACCATGACGAGATCACCATGATCATAATGCAGGATTTTTTACATGGAGGAACGGTTCGAAGATGCTGATTACGATGCACTGCTGCAGCAGAATGCAGATGCCGAGAATGTAGTAGTAGAAGAGGCCCAGTCCTCTTGTCAGAAGGATCAAGGGTCTGCGCAAGTTGATTCCAATGATAAGACTGGTAAAGCAAATACGCCGACATTTGATAACTTATGGTGGAGGCAATCTTGAGATCATGAATGCGTTTGAGGAAGCTGCAATTTGTAGCGACTATGAGAGAGTTGTTGCAGGCGATGGCTTGCATCTGAGTATCTGGTGTCGCAGGGCCTTTTGCCTGCTAATAGCTTAGTTTAGAAGGGGTAGAATAATGTTCCAGCTGCGCACTTGTGTAAGGATGGTCCCGAGATCAGGGTCAGTGAAAGAGAAGTTCTTGCAAATGAGAACGGGGGTGCTTCATGTGCCCGATATAACGGATTGACGATGGAGCCATCTAGGTCTTATTTGACTGGAAGAGATAATTGAATTCAGATTTGATATGGATCTG
Organism: Pinus taeda; assembly: GCA_000404065.3. Classification (NCBI taxonomy): domain Eukaryota; kingdom Viridiplantae; phylum Streptophyta; class Pinopsida; order Pinales; family Pinaceae; genus Pinus; species Pinus taeda. The sequence continues at coordinate 152,923 of APFE031553972.1, read as the reverse complement.
GATCAACGATGTTGGTCGAAGCCCTAGTGGATAGTTAAATTTGCATGAGAAGATAACGGATCTGCTATGTAGAGTTTGATTGTCAACGTATTTGCATATGAAAAGAAGTTGGATTTGGTCAGATCTAATCTGGATCTGTAGATTAGATCGGTGGGGTGCCTCCTTCTGTCCAAGATCTCTCATTTTCTTCGGGTCCCAATCGCCTTTCCACCCTGCCGACGCAGAGCCGAGAGTGAAAGTAGTTGGGCCGCTATTGGCCATAGCAGGATTCCTGGTCTTCCCTTTCTTATGGAGTATCCCAAAGGCACTGGTGACTGCAGAGCTGGCCACGACATACCCTAGAAACGACGGCTACATGGTCTGGGCCGGTATAGTGTTCGAACCCTTTTGGGGGTTCCTCATGGGCTGGTGGAAATGGATCGGCGGCATCATCAATAATGCCGCCTACCTTGTAATCTGCTTCGATTACCTCAAGCTCCTTCTCCTGGCATGGGGCCACGACCCGGTCAGAGACATAATGCACATAATGTTATTGTGGTCAATGCAAGAGACCACGGTCATGTGTTGTGTTGCATGGATATGAATTAAATTGTAAGGTGATGTGCTTTGGGCAAGTGAGAGTGAGGTTGTAATGTTTAAATACATGGAGCGCAATCATGGGCAGATTGTATGCAAAGTATTTGACAAAATGTGTCAATCAAATTACTTAGAGTGTGGTGGTACAAAGATAAGGAGAGCATCAGGTTTGGAGTGTGTCAAAGTCCAAAGGATGGTTATATAAAGATTGAAACAAGGATGCCCACAATTGAGAGAGGATGGGTCAGAATAACAACAGCAATAAACAAAAAAAAAAAAAAAAAATTAGTGAAGTCAAATTATTACATGTAAATGGGCATACTACTGTAAGACCTGGTAAGGCATGTGTACCCCTCGGTGATCATTGGTAAAGTCTGGGTTAGACCTAGGTGATAGGGGGGATGTCAGGTTAACAATACCCCGAGTAAAAACTTTGAGGGGGGTAAGAGCTAGAGTGAGCAGGATTGTCTCACTTAGCAGGTTTGGCTGGAGCTAGTCAAGGAACCCCAAGTCAAGTTTAAGGGGGGAAATTGTTAGGTAAACTTGACTCAGGATAGAGTCAAAAGTTGACGAGGTTAAATAGTGATGGTTTTGGGGCACATGGTATTGTGCACCCATGGTATTCTGCCCGTGGTATTATATGTAATGGAGCCTATAAAAGGCTGGAAGGACTTCATTGTAATGCATGGCCTGGAGGTGAGCGGTGATGGCTCACTTGGCCGGATTGGCCAGGGTTTTGGCCAAGGATAATGAAATTTCATTATGATTGGGTTTTTCCCCGGATTTGGGGTTTTCCCAGATAAACATGTGTATTTATGTGTTTATGGTTATTGCTAGTTATTTTTATATTTATTCCTGTCAGTAATTATTTATGTTATGCAGTAAATTCTTAACATGGGTTGATACCACTTACAATACCATAGGTAAATTCCATGGGTTGATGCCATTTTCCATTCAGATCAAAGTGGAACTGACCTCAAGGATACGAGAACCTGACATAACCATCAGCTCAGGCTAAAGTTCCTCGACAACTTGAGGAGTTTCCACTTCATCACAAGATGGATCATTAAAGACCAGTGGATTAGAAATATCAACAGTAGGTGAATCAAAATTGTGATCAAATGAATGAGTGAAAAGATCACCACAACCACGATCATAAAATTCAAGATAACAACGACATCCTCATGATTTGATGAATCATAGAGGGGGATTGATAAAAAACAAAAAAATTCACCCTCTGAGTTTCCAGAAATTAAATATGAGAGATTAAGTGGATCTAGGAAGAAATATTTTTCCTCTCCACAATCAAATGGTAGACTGACATCCTGTGAAATCTGTGAATCATCGGAAGTGGAAACATCTAGAGATATATTTTCACAAGAGGAATCAGAAATGGAAAAATCGTAGAAGATGTTAGGATAAAGCAGAAAAGGTGGAGACAAAAGGAGATCATCCTTCATTACAATTTCTTGTTCAGATTCCCACACATACTCAAAACAAATGATAGTGTAGGTTGGTCATTCAACACCAACTCCATCCACAACATGATCTTCATGAACATCACATGTGAAGTTTGAAATAGATGAACACAATACACCAAAATCCATAGGATCAAAGGAACCAGTGGAAAATGGCTGAGTAGATGAGACCACGTGACAACCGTTGGGCTTGCAATCCAAATTTGGGAGGAAATCTACAGCAGGTGGGGTAGCAGGAGATGGTGAGAGTTCAATAGGTAGGTTGACAACGTCTCCCACCTTGTCCCATGGAGCTGGAGCTATTTGATGAGAAGGGGACGAAGGGTAACTCAGGACAGCAACATCATCCGTATCAGATGTAGAAGCTCCAACACCGAGGTATGTTGGGAGAGATTCAAAAATTTGTAATTTGTGGCAATTATCAAAGAGGTGAAGAAGATATTGATATCTTCCTTCTAGAAATTTCCAGTCAACTTCATATTTTGGAAATTTAAAAAAGTAATGATGAAAATTATCATAAAAGTGTGCAATTTATTTGTTAGGCGCTTTTCACAATTTTAAAATTTTGTGATGAAGTGATTTACGGTCATAAAATATGAAAGCACGGCCTAATTATCTAGTTATGTGCTCAAAAGAGTGTATAGAGGTTGCAAGAAATGTGTGACACCATTACTTGACGTGCCCTTCGAACATGAAAGAAAACAACTTACAGGAAATGTCATTCAAGGGGACCTCACTCTTGCCACAAAAACCCAAAAAAGAAACTATGTGAATTAACAGGGATGTTCCACTTTCACCATCAAATTTATATTGTGACAATTCATCTATAACATCCTCCAACACATCGAAATCAACATCGTGAGAGAAACATCTCGGGGTTTTGATTGTCTTATAAGTCATGAATTATGTGAAAAAATTCAAAACTGACTTCAAGGGCTTATCTTGTCATCTGGCCCTCCTTCTAGTGCTAGAAATGTTGATGGTTCTAGACCTGCCAACATTTAGGGGATCTCCCCGATAAGAAGTCCCAACTAGATCTCAAACCGCTTGGAGTAAGAGTCTTAGTAGTGGGTGGTAATGTAATGCCTTGACCGCAGTATCACATAGAGATAAGTATGATGAATTTGAGTGGAAGCAAGTGTGTGACCTTGCAGTGAATCAAGTGAGATGCATGGAGGTTCTAACACATGGAGGGGAAAGGGAAGTGTGTGCCTTAGAAGCTTGTAATAGTACGCAACTTCAAAGGAACACATGAGTGAAATGACATCACAGACTAAGATACAGAATAGTCCACAAGTTAAAGTGATGAGTTAATCCAATAACACACATTCAACAAGATTCATACAATTGCATACAAAGTATTTCATAGTCAAATGTGTAAGTTAAACAACATACATTTCTAAAGCAACCATAATAGTCTAACTAGAATAACGACATATGCATGAAAGCATGTTGGTTTAGTTATTATTATTATAAGTGAAAGTCCCATGCATACATACACCATTGATAGCCACTAGCCTCAATAGTGGAACATTACACTTAAGAACAGTAATGCCTCTAATGAAGTATATTCACACTACGTTGTGGAGAAGCCAAGGCTTGTCACAATACTCCCAAGCCTTCTCTAAGCCTAAGCCTAGCTAAAATCTTGGCTCCCAAAAGCCTGTTCTATGAGTTATAAGGTTCCATTTACAACAAAGGGTGGGGTGACCCTTGACATTCCCCTTTGTGACTCTTTGACTACCCTCATGACACTTCAACTTCTTTACAAATAACTCATTACAATACATAGTGACTATTCACATTCCACTAATGACACTTGGAATTTCACTTACAACATATTTACAAATAATATACATTTTCCATATGTACCCATGTGAGACAAAATAGGCTAGAGACAATGTAACAAGACAAAGAACTATGACTCCGATGTTTGGGGAAGACCAACTCGGCAACCTCCACTTGATGCTTCTTAGTCACGTACTGATTCCAAGCTTGGTATTCTGCTATGATGTCCTCAAATTGCTTGATGGTGTCTTTTTGATAGCAGACCCTTGCCTCCATAGCTTCTAGGTATATGGTCTTGGAACCTTTACCCAATTCATCCTGAAGCATGTGCAACATGGCATTGACCATGAGAGGACCTCAAATGTACCTTTGTATATTTTATAAACTCAAATCCAAGTCATCACTGGTGACCTCTTGCCTTAGTTGCTCCATGTACCTCTCAACCTCTAGACGGACTTGGTTCCTATGCTTATCTTCAGTGAGGGAACCGATTGATGGGATCATGTGCATTATTACTATGAAATCCAAACTTTTATATAATCATGCATATGAAGTCTCTAGGCTACTAACGAACAGGGTGAGTTGCTCAGTGTTCCAAATCAACATCCAGATATTTGCTTTATCTAGCTTTACCTACGGATTCATCATCTTTGGCAAGTGAAGTGGGGCTCCCTTGTACCACATTGTTCATTCTTGCACATGGAAAATGGCAACATGTATGTCCCTAAGAGTTTGGACAACCCTTTTTCTCCACTGCTGAAAGCCATGCAGATGGAAATCCACCTTATGCACAGTGACAAATCTGTCATAGAGCTTCCACATGGTAGTCTCAAGTGTTGATACTTCAGAAAGTGTCACTTTCCTCATCTATGCCATTGTAGAACATGCAGATTGTTGTGCCTCTTGGCTGGCTACATGCAATTTATTTTCCATCTATTCACTCTTGGCTAATAGGAACTTAACAATTGAGCTTGTGGCTTCTCCATAAGCCAAAGTGGCTTTGGCCATGGAAACTGGATGCTTTAAGACATCTGACACTATCACCCTTTCCTTCATGAATGCAGGTGACATGTGATCATCTGGGAAATACTTTCTCCATGCATGTAAAATATTCCTTTGCAACTCGTCAAATGATAGATTACACACATCCATCACTGAATCATCATCAAGGAGAACATCCTCTCCTTGCTCGCTTGGGACTAGTTCCGACACTAGAGGTGGTGGATACTGAGGGGTGACCTCAGGTGCTCTCGGAATGAGATTAGTGTATTGGTCTTATGGCTCCTATCCTAACTCAGTGCCCATCACTTCAATTAGTTGCTCAATCTGCTGAGAAATATCATGATCCTACATCTTCTTTCCCTCTTCTTTAGCTTGTAGTTTTTCTAACCCCTTAACCTGTATGGGCAAAGTTTTCTATATCATCGTGCCTTTCCTTTCTTCTTCGTCCTGTTTCAACTTCTCTTTCCTCTCTTTCCTTCTTAGCTCCTACTCTTCCTTCAAATTCTTCTCTGTTTCCTGCAAATTCATTTCTGCATCATGTTGTAGTGTTTTCTTCTCAAAGATGTAGGAAAAGAATCCACTTAAGATTGTGGATGAAAAAAAGTCTCAACAATATAAACGGTTGCTAAACATTGTAGATATTCACCAACTGATAGAAACAAAACCTACCAAATTCTTGATCTATGCCACAACCATAGTTAAACAACAAAAAGAAATAGTAATAACTCCAATCATCCAATGGAAACTAGATATACAAAGAATAGATTTTATTATAACACCTGTGAAGGGAACAAATAAATGTTACCAGTCCCCCTCTATGGGATGGGTTCTTGGCTATCCTCAAACATCTTCAGCTTGTGTAGAGTCTCTATCCTCTATAATGTGTAAACCCAACAATAATGGTGTGCGACAATGAAAATAATCAGAGTTATAACAGTGAGTGCAACAATGAAAATAATAATAAGTGAATAATGGATGGAAAACCATTATATTTATAGTAAAATATTGAGTTATCCTCAAATAATGAGAAATACAAAAATATTATTAACCCCATACTTGGAATAACTACTTGGAATATTTTATTATATTTGGTTAGGAGGGAAAAAGTATTTAAACTTTTATTTAGAAATAGTAAATAAATAAATGATTTATTTATCATCTCAAGAAATTGGTTAAGCAATAATAAAAAAATAATGATTTATTTAATTATTCCTATGGGATTTAGTCAAATTTAACAAGGAATAATAATTAATTAGTGATTAATTAATTATTCCTAGAGAAAAATAAGATAATCAATAATTTATCTGTTAATTTTTCATAATTGGGTCAAATATGACAAGGAATAATAATTGAAAAATGGTTTAATTAATTATTCCTAGAAGAAAATCAAATAAATAGTTATTTATTTAATTATTCTTCATGGGTTTAATTATAAAAGTGCTTTATTAAGTACTTTCTTACAATGAAAGAAATTTTACTATGGTAAAATTGGCTCTACATGGTGTACTTCGACCCATCTAGTAAATTACGCTAGATGGTCAATTTTTTTGTGATAACATATTTTCCCCCAACATACGAATGTTAGCAGCAAAACGTATGACTAAAGTACGTTTTAAAGACAAAATCACTAGACAACACCGTAGAGTCAGGGAAAGAGAGAGAGAGAGAGAGAGCCCATTAAAGCTTAAGTGAAAGAGGATAGGACAAAGTGGGCAAGACCAATGCAAGTCCTTTTTTATGTTGTGGTACCGGACCTCAATGAGGCGGGGGAGGCATACCCATACCCACTGAGATATCTTATTATAGAAAGAATGGTGCGCCCAGAAACATAAAACTCAGAAATGAAGTACATGCTGAATGGTACATGACATGTTGGCATAACAGAGCCGAAAAATAATACAATGTGTCCCATATACATAATGCACCTGGAAAATTATGTGCAAGGACTGAATACAATAATATCTAAGTACAGGAGATATAATGGCCCTTCCCTCAAAAAATGGGTGGGATGGAGGGTAGAACAACTGGAGAAGCCTTGTTGAACAAGGAGAGGGCTCTGCAAAACTGAATGGATGGTCTGAAGGAGATGTGCATTCTATGAACACTGTGATGGGTAGGAACCGAAGCCATCAAATCTGCTAAAAAGCATCTAAGGCTGTAGCATAATAGGAATTCATCCAGGCATGTGCGGGTCTACCTGAAGGGCCACCCCCTCATGAGTTCTGAAACATCTCACGCACACCCAGGAATCACTAGAACAATCTGTTGCATCAATGGACCATCAAGTTTATGAATCAAAAACATGAAACAACCAAGTCAAAGGGAAATAATGAGATAGCCTACTCCATCCGAGGCATCGAACAAGAATGGAAGTTGGAACGAAGACACACTACCCTCTAGGTCGTTCTTATGGAATAAATGAGCTAATGTTGACAGATAGGGTCGTGATAGGTGAGGCAATGAGGATCCTCAACTAAGGCATGAGGGAAAATAATAATGTGACCAATGCTTGACAAGAGGCATAATGGAAAATGTGTTACTAAGGGGCAAACAAATGACTTCCCTTTTCAGAGCATAAAGTGCATGGTTGACCTGGCAGTGACTGACTCATCTCCAGAGGGGATGGGGATAGTATGTCTGGAGGCAAAAATGGGAAACACAGGATGAACGATATGCAACTATGGATGGAATAATGTGACATGATATAATGGGACACGAAACAAACTCCATGGATGCAAGGGTAACTCATCACGGATGCTCTGAACAAGGGTCACTCAATGACACTACCACACAGAATAGGTCCAGTGGCGACCATGAACACATGAGTAAATGATGGTTACTCATGACAAAAATCAACACGTGGTATGAAAAGTATGAAGAGGAGGTGGACCTCAAATTACAGGTGTCTCTTTATGAAGAAATTCGATTTTGAGAGGTGACTAAGTGACTTTTCTTAGAAAAATGACTTCCTGGAGAAGTGTCAAATCATCAAAAAATGAGGAAGACCCATTATATAATCGGTGAGAGCTTCCCAATGGTGCTGATGTTTTTTCAAACTGAGATATGGTTTGGTTGCAATGGGTGACCAAACAATTGTAGATTTCTTTGTGAAAGGATGTTTTCCCCCAATTTCAATTCATTTTCTGAGTTGTGTTGAATTTGGAGAGAAAGAAGAGGCCCTAAATCTTTTGAAGATCGTAGCGGACAAACCGACTGTCAAAATTAGGATCTGTGACTCTCAGGTAGGTGGCCTTCCTCATATGTTCAATTTCAGTGGTTTATTTCCTAATTTTTAGCACCCGACAACTCCCTGGGAGACCCTAGCTCCTCTTCACAGTCACATCGCACTTTTTAGGCCCAGAAGTGTGATCCAGTTCATAGGAAACAACTAGAAACTTGTGAGATCACACTTTCTGGGGAAAAAACTGTGATTTGGGGCTGAAAAGCAGGGTGGTTTGTTGGCCTGGTGGGGGTTGTAAGTTGATCAATGTAGACCAGTGTTGTATTATCTGAATTGACAATACATGTGGTGTTTTATAGGCATGACAAAGTTGAAAATAAATTGGCATGAACAAGACTTGGATACTCTTCGATCTGAGATCTAGAGGGATTAGGGGGTTCGAAGGGCATTGGATTGTTATGGGGTTCTCAAGTTCGTAGAGAACCCATTGATGAGGGTAGGTGAGCCCTTCCTATCGAGAATTGTGAGCTATTGGGATCTAGACCAAGAGATCTTTGTCATGTAGGGGCACAAGATTGAGTTCTCATTACAATATATTTATTTCTTGACCGAACTGCCTCCCCTCAGAGTGGTGCAGGATATTCATCTGGTGTTTCCTCATGGGAGGAACATTATTGAGTTTGTGGAGTGCCACTATCCATGGGATGTGCATGTCAAGGGAAGGACTATCCCAATTGGTGATCTAAACTGATTAGAGACACGAGTTGTTGTCCCAACTGTGATATGGGTCTTGGGAAACTAGGTGTTCCACCACATCACTAGTGGGAAGATGATGTTGGTAGAGATTTCTTTTGCTTGGACCTACTATGGGTTGGCCCAGATGATGTTTTCATCAATGAAACGATAGTTAAGTCTATGCAGGAGATAAGTGAACCGTGACTGTGCTTTTGGTACAGTATTGTGTTCATTCTTCAATGAGAAGATGCCCACCATCCATCCTCATGTATAGATCTGAGATGGGGGCCCAAAGGAGCTCTGGATGCGTTGCTAGGGGTAGCTAGTATGGAGTGGAGGAGGACTGGGAGTTGGATGGGTGTTCCAACCCAAGTTTTTCACACATTGGGATCAGATGCCCCTCAACATTTATGATTACCCTTATAGCAAGATGAACTATCACGAAGACCCTGACTTGCCACTTCCACCCGGGCGAGCATGGGGACCAAATGGTAAGTATTACGTTGCTATTTTTATGGTGCATTTCATATTTCTATCACATGTATATGGTAGTGATATGGTACTAAGTGTAAAATATGTTGTATGCAGACATAGCACCAGTAAAATCGGTAGGATATGCAGGACAAGTTGCAACACCTGTGGCTATAGATCGGGAAACATCGTCATCACATCAGGGTCTAGAGAAGAATGCGCTACTTACTAATATACATCGTAGATTTGAGGTACTCTTGACTAAACTTTCAGAGCGTAGATGGCATGAGTTAGACTATCGATACACAAATGAGTGTACCAGCCTACCCTCAGAATGGTGAGGTATCATGTGACACATGACAATGGTTTGTCAAGTAGTACATGATCTACATGCAACTGGAGCCTAGCCTTTGGCGCGGGATCCGATGGATAGTGACTAGATGCGAGGACATGTGGGTACCTTTGATTTTGATTTTTGTAACATGCTATGGGCATGTTAGATGTATTTAGAGCTATGGGCTCCAAACACTTATATGATACATAATATGATTATGCATTTTTATATGACGATGATGGTTTGCCATGTATTGTGTTTTATGGTTTCCATCTGTGGTATAAAAGTGACAAATTCCAATATAGAATGTTGTTTGCAATGGTATCTACATAGTTATTTTGGGCTCTAGGAACATGACTGAAAGTAATGGTTTCAATTTCACGTACCAACAACTTAACTTGTAGATATTTTCTAAATAGGACTTGGTTATGCACATGATAGACACCATTCAATAACATGACAAGTAGTAAGGAATCTAAACAAATGTGAAGATGAAGGATGCGATGAGCGAGGACATTGACTAACAAACCTATCACTTCATTATGTCTGTCTTGGTTATTGGTGGCAAATCCAATGCACACACACCATTCGAAAGGACTAACATATGGAAGGGGGTAAAAATGGCCCAGGATATCAAGGCTAGATTCCTGTAGAAGTGACTCACACCGTCAACATGACCGATATACAGTGTGGATGATGGATCCATCAGAAAGGTGCAAAAGACAACGAATGCGATGATGAAATCTACCTAACTTCATTGCAGAAATAAAGACACACAAATCAAAGGGATGTGCTATGAGCAACATTTCTTGAGGTAGAGTGCACTGGGAAAATTAGGAAGGAAATGGCCTTCAGAATCCTCCAAAATATCCACCCTTGCCTAAGTGAAAGGGTAATCAGGTGTATACCTAGCTTCCATGATGTCCTTATTAGAATGGAAGATGGGCATGAGGGAGGAAGACTGACTACATGATGAGGTGGAATTACCTTGTGCATCAACCTGAGAGATAAGGTTCACATACACACCATCTTGAATGGTAGACAATGAACGGGTAGATAGAGGATCTAGAGATGTTAATATCTGGGATTCTGTCAAAAGAGGTTTTGTTATGAAACCAACTCAAGAAAAGATAGAAAAGATAGATCAATGCCTTATAATTCAGCGTCTTCGAGGGGGAAACCTCCTTTACATTACATAAATGAACAATTCTTGGATGATTCAAATGACAAAACCTCCTTTCTATATATAGCAGTCTAAGGAGTCACAATATAATCTAGCCAGCCTAACAATAATAATATAAAGCCACAAAAATAACAATAGAGTGATTCTATGGGGCTCAGTAATAACAATATGGGGGCAATAGGGGCACACCAATATTAATAAGGGTTATAACTACAATAGTAATGGGGTAATCACTAGTATTATAGGGACCCAACAGGCCCCTCTCCTTCAAAAAAGTGTTGTCCTCAACGCTCGACTAGTTTTGGATACTTCTGCATAAAATTCTCATCCTCCCATGTGGAATCTTCATCGGATAAGTTCTTCCACTTGATAAGATACTCTGAAATTGAATGATTTCATAGCTATCGAGTTCTTGTTTCTGTGACTGCTTCCGGTTCCAATATAATTTTTCCTTCCTCGTCAAGTTCTGGAAATATTGTTTGAACTAGGAGCTTTTCGCCTATAACCTTCTTTAAACATGAAACATGGAAAATTGGATGCAATCGAGAAGCTGCAAGAAGCTCCAATTTGTATGCCATAGTACCAATCTTTTGAAACACCTTGTACGGACCATAATACTTTGGTGATAATTTATTATCCTTCTTAGCTTTCTTGAGGGACATTTGCTTATAT